>APFE030649811.1:57324-114148 GCA_000404065.3 Pinus taeda | reverse complement strand
CCCTTGAATAATAAGAATATTGATTATCATTGCCCACGGATGTTTCCCTCACAAGGAGGATTTTACAATGTAAAACATTGTGCTGATTTATGTGTTTGATTTTTCTACTATCTTGTTTATTTTCCATTATTTTCTGCAATTTAAATTTATTTTCAAATTATACTTTCGCTACTCAACTCAACAAGTGGTATTATATTTTTTGGGGAAAATTTTGTGTTAATGGTGAAGATGTAGAGTGCAAAGCTTGAAATTGAAAAGTTCAATGGGAGTAATATCTTTGAGCTATGAAAGGTTATTATGAGAGGTATGATCGTGCAGCAAGGAGTGGCAAAGGTTTTACTGGGTAGGGAAAAGAAACCCATGGGAATGGATAATGATGGTTGGGAGGACATGGATGCAAGATGCCTCATTTTTATTCATTTGTGTTTTGCAAATGATGTGTTGTTTAACATCGTTGGAGAGAAAATAGCCGCAGGCTTATGGACCAAGTTAGAAATCCTTTATATGATGAAGTTCTTGACAAACATAATCTACTTGAAGTAGAAGTTATACAATTTGTGGATGAAGGAAGGTACAAAAATATCTGATCATTTGAATTCTTTCAATACTCCTTTATGTCAGTTGTCTAGTATAGATGTAAATCTCGAAGGGGAAGACAAAGAAATTACACTATTGTGTCCTCTTCCTGAGTCTTGGGATCATTTTGTAACCCCTATAAGTTTTGGTTCTATCGACACCATTGATCTTGATGCTATTGTGGGAGATGTATTTTCCTAGGAAAATCAACGGAAATCTAACCTTGAAACCTCAACATCATAAGAAATAGTGGCAAGAGGTCAATCAAAAGAAAAAGATAAGAATTCGAGAGGTACATCAATATCGAAGTCAAGAGGCAAGAAGAGTAAGTTGAAGTGTTGGTACTATAACAAATCATAGCATCTTAAGACGGATTGTTGGAAAAGAAAGAACCAAGTTCCTAAAAAGGACTCTACAAAGGAAGTTAATTCAACTGAGACTAGTGTAGGTATTGTTGATGAGGTATTGTCCACTTCTACTATTTCTTAAGATCATCATAATTGGTTTCTAGATTTTGGTGCTTCCCATCATATATTTCTTTATAGGAATTGGTTCTTTTCATACCAATCTATTGACGATGGTGTGGTTTTCATGGGTAATGATGTTACATGAAAAATTATTGGGGTTGGTAGTATCAAGATTAAAATGTATAATGGTATTGTTAGAGCATTAACATAGATGAGGCATGTGCCTGAGCTTAGAAATAACTTAATATAATTGGGAGTGTTAGATTATGTTGGTTATAAATGTACAGTTCAAGCTGGAGTTATGAAGGTGATGCACGACATCTTGGTAGACATGAAGGCTAAAAGGTTTGGTAACCTTTATAAGCTTGAAGGAAGGATAGAAAAAGATCATGTAATAGTAGCATCTGAAGGTGAAAGTGACTCTACTCTTTTATGGCATCAACACTTGGGTCATATGAGCAAGAAAGGGATGAAGGTATTGGTTGATTGTAAGTTACTTCCTAGCCTAAAATCTCTGAATTTGAATTTCTGTGAGCATTGTATTTATGGTAAGTAATCTAGACATAAATTTAAAACATCAAAACATGTTAGTAAAGGTATCCTTGATTATATCCATTCAGATCTTTGGGGAACATATCCTAAAGTCTCTTTTGGAGGATCTCCATATTTTTTAAAATTTATAGATGATTATTGTAGAAAGGTGTGGATCTATTTACTGGAAAGAAAATATGATGTATTTGATGCTTTTAAGCAGTATAGAGATTTGGTTGAAAAGAGAATTGGGACGTCAATTAAATGTTTGAGAAATGACAATGGAACCAAGTTTAATTCAAAGGATTTTGAAAATTGTTGCAAGGAAGTTGGGATTGAAAGACAAAACCATGGTTTCTACTCCTTGGCAAAATGGTGTTATTGAGCGCATGAATAATAATCTTCTAGAGAGAGAAAGGAGTATGCTCAACAATGCCAAGTTGCATCAGAAACCATGGGAAGAATCAGTTCTTACAATTTGTTATTTGGTAAATTGGTCACCATCAACTACAATTAACTATAATATTCTAGAAGAGGTATGGACAGGTCAAACTTATGAT
The DNA here is from genome assembly GCA_000404065.3 of Pinus taeda. Taxonomy (NCBI): domain Eukaryota; kingdom Viridiplantae; phylum Streptophyta; class Pinopsida; order Pinales; family Pinaceae; genus Pinus; species Pinus taeda. The sequence goes on along the minus strand of APFE030649811.1, from coordinate 112,014 downwards.
TATTCAAATCTTAAAATTTTTTGTTGTGATGCCTATGCTCTTGTTCCAAAGAATCAACGTTCTAATTTAGATTCAAAATAAAAAAGAATAATCATTGTTGGATATGGTGATGGATTTAAGGGATATAGATTGTGGGATCCTACTACCAACAAAATAATCATTAACAGAGATGTCGTGTTTAATGAATCATCACTCATAAAATCAGATGTAGATAGTGAATGAAATAGGTATAAGTACCACAAATTCATCGAGTTCAATTGGAAACTAAATCATATTCAAGGGGGGAGGATCATCAAGATGTTCATGAAGAAACTCCTACAAAAGAAGATGAGGATACATAAATTTTTCAGGAAATTTAGGAAATACTGCAACAAATTATATGAAGGTCTACTGTAGATCAGATCTTTCCCAAAAGGTATGATTATTTTACTATATATGTTGCTTTAATTGCTAATGATGGAGAACTTGTTTGTTATCAGGAAGCAATGGAAACATCTGATAGTGATAAATGGAAAGTAGAAATGGAAGAGGAAATGGAATCCTTACAAAGAAACAAGGCATGGGATTTGGTGGAACTTCCTAATGACATGTTAGTTTTCAGTTGCAAGTCGGTTTACAAATTAAAGAAAGGAGTTGATAATACTATTCAAAAGTACAAAGCAAGACTAGTTGCAAAAGGATATTCTCAAAAGGAGGGTATTGATTTTCATAACATCTTTTCACCAGTTGTTAAGATTGTTTTAATTAGAGTTATGTTAACACTAGTTGCATTACTTGATCTACAGTAAGAGAAACTAAATGTTAAAACAATATTATTACATGGAGATTTGGATGAGGATATATATGGAACAACCAAAAGGGTTTGTTGAAATCAAAGCAAGAGGTTTGTTTTCAAACTCAAGAAGTTGCTATATGGTTTGAAGCAGTCTCCCATGCAATGGTACAATAATTTTGATTCCTTCATGATGAGCCACAATTTTACCAGAAGTGAGTATGATCATTGTGTTTACTTTCAAAAGTTGGAAAATGGAATATTCATTATTTTGGTGTTATACATTGATGATATTCTTGTAGCAAGAAAAAGCATGGTTAACATCAATAGGTTAAAGGATTAGCTCGCTAGGACTTTCCAAATGAAGGATCTTGGAGCAATAAAACGAATCTTGCGCATGGAGATACACAATGATAAGAAAAATGGTAAGTTGTGGTTATCACAATAGAAGAATGTGGAGAACATACTTCTAATATTCAGTATGAATAATGTGAAACCAATTCAAATCCCTTTATCCTCCCATTTCAATATTTCTTCAGGATTTTGTCCTGGTAATGATGAATAAAAGGAGTATATGTCTTGTGTATTGTATGCTAATGTAGTAGGATGCTTAATGTATGCGATGGTTAGTACAAGGCCAAATATTTCACATGCAATTGGTGTTGTTAGTAGATATAGGGAAAATATAGGTAAAGAGCATCAGGCACCAATGAAATGTGATGTCGTCCAATACCTATGTGAACTAATCTTCAAACTTTAATGGCTACGACCCTTTAACTAGTCTCTGTGGAATGATCCATTACAGTAACCCAGTCTTGCCCTTCATCGTCTCTTCCTATTGGAACTCTATAACCCCTTATAACCCTTCAAATCATTACTCCCACATATATATATAACCACTTCCCTTTAACCTTGGTTATTTTGGATTTACCACACAAAATCTTCAATTCGACGCTATAACTATTATAAAACTTTTATAAAGGAAAATACGCATAAACATAAGTAACACACCTTTCCCCGCTTATTCTATAGTCTTCGCACATTTCCTGACGGCTCCCCTTTATCGCAATTGGGGTTGGCCGCGGTCATACCATATATCCTCTTCTCCTCCAAAATGTGATAAGCTAGATTTTGAATGTTATACAACGGTGCCTATTCCTTATCATGTCTACTTAACTTCGCATGTCACATTCCCTCTCGGCCAATATGTTACCATGGGGTTTTGTGATGTAACCACATCATTGATCGCATCAATCGCAAGTCACAATCGTTATTGCAAAGGTTAAATCACTTCCCCTTGGATTGTTGCGATGCGATACTCTGTGACGATCCTCTACCGTTGATCCAACCTTTCCATCCAATGGTCAGCGATGATATCGCTCATCGCAAGTCACAACCACTCGTTCCAGTGGCCCAAGGTTCATTCCTTGTGGTTGAAATGTTGTGATGCGATATTTCAGTTCTATGTGATTAAGCCCTATCCATTGATTTGATAGATCCAACATTGTTTGTATGTCAACACTTCACCTCTTCGCTCTTCCTTTTGGTCTAGGTTTTATGTTATTTCTTTAATGTTTCTCTATGACTCGAGTTATTTTCATGATTCTTCATACTTCGTTGTTCCACTGCATGACTCCGCCTACATTCAACTATTACACATAATCTATGATATGCACATAATTTAACATTCTAATTTTGAGTCACACATTTATACAGTTTGGAATTCAATCTGCGTATTAATAAACATTTGCACAATTTCTCTATCTTTGACCTGATTTTCTGATATCAGTGGCCTCTACTTACAACTTGCCCATGGCTTACAATCACATTCTCATTTAGCCAACTCCCTACTCTTCTCTCTTGCTTTCCTTTTCAATACAATATTAGCATTTTCTTTTATAGTTAGAGTAATTTTTCATCAGTTATGAAACAACTTCTTCAAACAGTTCTTAACTAATCCTAACTTAATCTGTTTTCCTAATTTAAGAACTAATAATGGCTGATTCAACCCTAATTTGGAATGACACAAAATGGAACTAAATGAAACAGAAACTTGAAGTGTTTTCCTCTCTATTTGTCAAAATAAAACGAAATTAAAAATAACAAGAAACATCTCCCAGCTATTACGTCTTCATTCGGATTCTCCTCCATCAAGCTCCCGGGGTAAATGAAATTCATGGCTCCATCCATGAGCTCTCCAATAGAGTACCTGGCACTCTGAATCTAGCCAGCATCTAACCAAGATCTATCTCCAATAGGATGACTGTTCCAATTGACTAGGTACTACAAATATTCCTTCCGTTGAGTTCGTCTAGCCACCTGGGTATCTAGGATCTGTTTGATCTCTAGAGGCTTTGATGGGGGCATTTTTCTAATCCGTGTATCATTCTATTTCTAGGTGTCCCATGTTCGTCTTTCCGAATTGTCTTCATCCTCTGCCGCAATGTAGGGGTACAGGTCTGCTGCATTAAAAATAGGTGAAATTCTAATACCTGGGGGTAACTCCAATTCATAAGCATTCATAGAAAATTTCCAAATAATCCTGCAAGGCCCGATATTTTTCCATTTCAACTTGTTGTACTTTCCTTTAGGAAACCTTTCCTTGCATAGGTGTGCTAATACCAGGTATCCTATGTTGAATTGTATCTCCTGCCTTTTCAAATCTGCCTTCTGCTTGTATCTTTGTCTATTGTTCTGTAATTTTAATATCACTTGTTCATGAAGATAGCTGATTGCCTTTGTGAAATCTTCACCATCCACACTCCTTCACTCTAACTGTTCCAAATCTTGTAAATCAAGTAGTCCATGTGGGTGCATTCCGTATACGATTTTGAAAGGACTGTTGCCTGTGCTCTGGTTGGGCGAATCGTTATAAGCAAATTTCGCTTGTGCAAGCACACAATCCCATTGTCGAGAATTTTATCCAACCAAACTCCTCAATAAATTTCCTAGACTTTGGTTCACCACTTTGGTTTGGCCATCGGTCTATGGATGATAAGCTAAGATGAAGTTTAGTTTGGTGTCTAATTTCTTCCATAGGGTTTTCCAAAAATGTCCTGTAAACTTAACGTCTCTGTCCAAAACAATAAACTTCGACAAGCCATGTAATTTGACTATCTTGGTAAAGAACAAATGTGCTACATGTGTGGTTTCACTGGCTTTCCTTCATGGAATGAAATGTGCCATTTTGGTGAAATGACCCACCACCACCATGATGGAATCGAATCCCCATTGTGTCTTCGGTAGACCTAAGACAAAGTCTAAACTGGCTAAGTCCCATGGTCTGTTTGGAATGGGTAAGGGCATATAGAACCCTGTGTTTTGGTTGTGTCCCTTTACAAACTGACACACTTTGCATCTAGTTACAAACCTTTGTACATCTCTGCGCATCTTTGGCCAATAGTAAAAGTGGCTCAACTCATCCAAGGTCTTGTCTGTGTCAAAATGCCTAGCTAAACCTCCATTATTCTTTTCTTGGATTAAGTTCTCTCTCATAGAACATTCTGAAATACACAAATTCCCTCCTTCGAACAAAAATCCTTCCTGCATATTATAGTCCAGCCATGAACTGTTATCTCTCAACAATGGATTTTGGCAAGCTTCATAAGCTTCCTTAAAATCTACATCTGCCTCATACAAGTCCTTAAGATGTTCAAATTCTAATACTCGTATTGTACTTTATTGTAGGATCAAATTCCTCTTGCTTAATGCATTTGCCACTTTGTTGGCTTGACCACTGATATGTTTGAACAAAAATGTAAAACTCTGTAAGTACTCCACCCACTTTTCATATTTATGGTTCAGCTTATGCTGTCGCATAATATACTGCAACACAGAATTGTCTAGAAATAAGACAAATTCATTGGCCAACAGATAATGTCTCCAATGATTTAGCGCTTAAACTAATGCATAAAATTATTTGTCATAAGATGTGTATTTCTGCCTACTTTCATTTAGTTTCTCACTGAAATAGGCTACTGCCTTGTCCTCTTGACTGAGTACTACACCAATGGCTGTCCCACTAGCATCACAATGAACTTGGAAAAGTTTGTTAAAATTTGGTAACCTTAAAATCTGTTTTTCAGTAATCTTCCTTTTGAGTAACTGAAATATCTTCTTTTCTATCTCTATCCAATGAAAAGGCTGGTTTGTCTTCTTAATGGTGTCCAACATGGGTGCACAAATCCCACTGAAAATTTTAATAAATTTCCGATTAAAAACTTGTCAATCCATGGAAACTCTGTACCTCAAAAAAACTTTTGGGAGATGGCTAACTAACTATGGCTGCAACCTTTTATGGATCCATTTTTAGTTCATTCTCAGAAATCACAAATCCCAAATAAATTAACTCTTTCCTGAAAAAAGAACATTTCCTCAAATTTATTAGTAATTTATTTTGCTGCAATTTTTCCAATACATACCTCATGTGTTGAAAATGTTCTTCCTTCATCTGCTGAATATAAGTATATCATCCAGACACACAATCAAAAATTTAATAATGAATTCCTTCAGCATCTCATTCATCAATCACATGAACATGCTAGGGGCATTGCTTAACCCAAATGGCATAACCAGCCATTCGTACAAACCTTCATTAGTCTTGAAAGTTGTCTTCCACTCGTCACCTTCTCGAATTCTGATTTGGTGGTAGCTGCTTTTCAGGTCCATCTTTGAAAAGGACACTACACAACTCAAACAATCCATCATATCATCCATATCAGGTAATGGGAATCTATACCTGATAGTAATCTTGTTAATGGCCCAGGAATCCATGCACATTCTCCACTCACCTCCTTTCTTGGGAGTTAAAATAGTCGGAACTGCACAAGGGCTTAAACTCTCCTGAATTAGTCCTTTGTACAACAATTCCTGCACCTTCTTTCGGATTTCTTCATTATCCTTTGGACTCATCCAGTAGGCAGCCTTGTTTGGCAAACTCGCTCCTGGAATAAAATCAATATGGTGACTAATGCTCTGCTTTGGTGGTAATTTGTCTGGTAGATCTTCTACCACAATATCACTAAATTCTTGTAGCATGTTTTGTATCTCTTCAGGTAAATCAGTAAGGTTGGTGTGTACTAACACTGCCCTTGGTTTTCTCACAACTGCATAACCTAATTCACTCTCCTCAATTTGTCGCAGAAACTCCTTTCCTCCTAGTAGCAATGCTTTTGTTCCACTTGTTTCCACTGTCTCCTCTTCCTTCACAGGTACTAGGGTATGCTTAATCCCATCTTTAACAAATCTATAACAATTTTCCACTCCGTCATGGACTACCTTCCTATTGTACTACCATGGTTTTCCTAGCAGAATATGGCACACGTCCATCGGCATTATGTCACAAGTTACCTTATCCTTGTACTTGCCTATCTAAAAATCTACCTCGCATTGTTCATCAACTAACAATTGGTGTCCCTTTTGAAACCACGACACCCTGTATGGAGTTGGGTGTTTTTCTCTCTTCAAACCCAGTTTCTCAACCATCTTCGTAGCTACCAAATTATCAATGCTCCTGCTGTCAATAATCAATTTACAACATTTTTTGTGTGACTTACATAGAGTCCGGAATAATTTTTTCCTCTGTGTCTAATCAACTACTTCCTTAGCTAGTTTTAACAATACCTTGTTCAACACCAAGGCTTCCTCAGTTTCTGGCATATTTTCTACCTCCTGTGGTGGTGCATCTGCTTCATCGGGCTGAGCAACATATGCTCCCCTCTGCCTAGTTTATTTGTTTTCAGGACATTCAAAGGACTTGCGTTCCCACTTGTGACACTTGTAACACTGATAAGCATTTCCTCTGCCTTTGCCATTACCTCTTCCTCACTGGTATGGCCTTCCTCCTTTGGTGTTACCTTCCCTTTCACTTTGTCTCGAAATCTTCAAACTACTACCCTCTTCATTGTTGTTGGTAGTCCTCCCTCTACCAAAGGTCTATCCTTGACCTCTACCAGAACCGAATCCTCTTCTTTGCATTTTTTTTCCTAGCAATCTTTTCCTCCACCTTCAAAGCACTCCGATAAGCTTTCTCCATGGTCTTGGGCAGAAGAATACTAATTTCATCTAGGATCTCCATTCGTAGACTATTCACAAACCTCGTTGTTTTCTTAGGGGTATCTTCTACATATCCAGCTCTCATGTTAATTTTATAAAAATTTTTGGTATATTCCTTTGCAGTCATCATTCTCTGCTTTAGGTTTTGTACCTATTTATAAAGGCCAATTTGAAAATCTTTATGAAGAAAATTTCTCTTCATTTTTGCAACCATCCTATCCCTTTTAATCAAGGGTTTGTTTAATCTCCTCCTTTCTATCTATACACTATCCCACCATAATGCTTCATGCCCCTTCAATTTCATGACAACAAACTTGACCCTCTTGTCTTTGTTGATTTCTTCATATTCAAAATATTTATCTAATTCACTTATCCAGTCTAACAAGGCCTTAATGGACAAGCTGCGATCATAATTAGAGAGCTCTGGTTTTGGCTTGCTGCTAGCCAACAAAACTAACTTCAATAGCTTAATTTCTGGTCCTACGTCATCTGACCCATCTGTCATGTCTATGTTTTCCTCCTCATTGTCATCCCCACCTTTCGTATCTCTACCCCTTCTTGGTTCCACTACTACCAAACTTGCAATTAAATTTCTAATCTCTTCTCGTAACTCTTCATCCGCTGCTCTTTTGATGGCTCTTCCTCATCCCCTTCTTCCTACCTCCATCTTTACTGAGAGAAAGGAAAAAAACTTGCTTTGATACCAAAATTGATAATGTCCAATACCTACGTGAACCAATCTTCAAAATTTAATGGATACGACCCTTTAACCAGTCTCTGTAGAATGATTCATTACAGTAACCCAGTCTTGCCCTTCATTGTCTCTTCCTATAGGAACTTTATAACCCCTTATAACCCTTCAAACCCTTACTCCCACATATATATAACCACTCCCCCTTAACCTTGGTTCTTTTGGATTTACCACATAAAACCCTCAATTCGATGCTACAACTATTATAGAAATTTTATAAAGGAAAATATGCATAAACATAGGTAACATACCTTTCCCCGCTTATTTTATAGTCTTCGTACATTTCTCGAGGGCTCCCCTTTATTGCTAATCACAATCGGGGTTGGTCGTGGTCATACAGTATATCCTCTTCTCCTTCGAAATGCAATAACCTGGATTCCAAACATTATACATTGGTGCCTATTCCTTATCAGGTCCACTTAACTTTGCATGTCACATTCCTTCTCGGCCGATATGTTACCATGGGGTTTTACGATGCAACCACATTGCTTATCACATCAATTGCAAGTCAAAATCACTATTTCCAAGGTTAAGTCACTCCCCCTTTGATTGTTGCGATGTGATACTCCACAACGATCCTCCACTGTTGATCCAACCTTTCGATCCAATGGTCAACGATGATATCGCTCGTCACAAGTCATAGTCGCTAGTTCCAGTGGCCCAAGGTTCATTCCTTATGGTCGAAATCTTGCGATGCGGTATTTCAATTCTATTTGATTGAGCCCTATCCATTGATCTTATAGATCCAATGGTGTCTGTATGTCGACACTTCACCTCTTCGCTCTTCCTTTTGGTCTGGGTTTTATGTTATTTCTTTAATGTTTCTCTATGACTCGGGTTATTTTCATAATTCTTCATACTTCGATGTTCCACTGCATGACTCTACCTGCATTGAACTATTACATGTAATCTATGATATGCGTATAATTTAACATTCTATGTTTAAGTCACACATTTATACAATTTGGAATTGAATCTACGTATAAATAAAAAATTTCACAATTTCTCTATCTTTGGCTAGATCTTCTGATATCAATGGCCTCTACTTACACCTTCCTTGTGGCTTACAATCACATTCTCATTGGGCTAACTCCATACTCTTCTCTCTTGTTTTCCTTTTCAATACATCATTAGTAGTTTCTTTTACAGTTTTAGGAACTGCTCATCAGTTATGAAACAGTTGCTCAACAGTTTCTTCAAACAATTCTTAACTAATCCTAGCTTAATCTGTTTTCCTAATTTAAGAACTAACAATGGTTGATTCAACCCTAATTTGAAATGACACAAAATGAAACTGAAACCTGAAGTGTTTTCCTCTCTATTTGTCAAAATAAAACAAAAATAAAAATAACAAGAAACATCTCCCTACTGTCGCCTCTTCATTCAGATGCTCCTGCATCAAAATGGGTGCTTTGGTATCTTAAACACACAAGTAATTAGTGTATCACCTATAATGGCAATAGTGATTCAGTCTGTGGTTTTGTGGATTCAGATTTTGTAGGTGACTTGAATAAGAGGAGATCCACTTCTGGATATGTTTTTACTCTTGCAGGTGGAGTTTTTAGTTGGATGTAAAAGATTCAAAACATAGTTTATTTATCCACTACTGAGGTAGAATACATGGTTGTCTCACATGCTTGCAAAGAGACAATTTGGTTAAAATGTTTGTTGGGTGAGTTTGGAAGGATGCAAGACAAGGTGAAAGTATTTTGTGATAGTCAAAGTGTTATTCATTTGGTGAAGAATCCATCTTACCATAGGAATACAAAACATATACCTGTTAAATACCATTTTGTAAGAAAAGTTATGATGAAAGTGAAGTGGTGGCTTTGGAAAAAGTCCATACAAACAAAAATTGCGCAAACATGTTCACAAAACCAGCCTTGTTAGGGAAGCTAAAATGGTGCCTAGATTCTCATATATTGAAAGTAAGGTGATGCATATTTTGGGCAGTAGATATAAAGTAAATTATTGTCAAGGTGGATATTGTTAGAATTTGTCAACTATTTCTATATATTCTTGGGATGATAGCTAAAATTGGTTCCTTTGGTTTGGTTTGTTTTTCCTAATCCAATTTTTTTGGAAAAAAACATACAAAAGGAACTTTTTTGTTTTATGTAAAATGTTTCTTATGTGATTGCTTTAAAAGCTGTGTATGAATGTTGAAAAAATCGGACAGGTTTCTATTCATACATGTAAGATTATAGAGGCAATAAGAAAACATAAAATGAATGGAGAGTGGGTTGAATGGTTGGATAATGTATGTTTGTAAGTTGGCTGTTGTAAATCTCCCTTGAATAATAAGAATACCGATTATCATTGTCGCGTGTATGTTTCCCTCACAAGGAGGGTTTTACCACATAAAACACTGTGTCAATTTATGTGTTTGATTGTTATGCTATCTTGTTTATTTGACATTATTTTATGCAATTTCAATTTATTTATAGGTTATTCTTTTGCTTCTCAAATCAACATTAGAAAACCTATTAAAAGTAACAATGCATGCACCACGCATCGTATTTAATATTTGAAAATTTGATTTACTTTAAGGCTAAAGTCATGTCCACAAAGAAATTAATGCAACTTTTGATATTAATGCAACTTCAGTTGATTCAACATTGCAATTTTTATTTCTAGATCTCTAAGATTTCTCAATTTCATGAAAAATACAATAGAATCTTAGAATTTAAGACAAAGAAGGTAATTTAGATTGTATGTTTTATAATGCAATCTTATAGTATGTTTGCTTTGAACAACTTTATATTAAAAGTTAACTATCAACCCACATCCATAGTAGTTCTTCTATACAAGATGATGATATATTAATGAATGAAAAATACATAAATGTACCATGTTTTATAATGCGACTTTTTAAATTTATATGATTGTTTTAGACATCTATGCCATAGAAGATTCATGAATGCAAAATGTGCCATGTTTCATAGTTGGCAATTTTACTATTCATTAAACAACTTGAAAAAGCTTAAGAATCAACTCAAATCTTTATTATCTTCTACTAACATTATAAGAATCATCATGCAAAATGTACCAACTAAATGAAAATTTACTTTCATTGCTTCATATTCATGAACTTAAATGTAAAACCTTTAAGCATCAAACCATGCATCATGAAAAATGTAACATGTTTTAAATAATGTTTATTGTTGATTAAACTCGCAAACTATAAATTAAAACCTTCTATTAAACAAAGAGTTGGAAGTTAACTAGAAAAACCAGGCAAAGGTTGATCCATGAGAATTTTGGTAGGTAATAATGGCATCCAAAATGTGAGGTTTATATGTGGTCCTAAATTTGTTCACAATTTTGATGCAATCTACTTATCCACATTTTAACTTGATGCATCTACTTATCATTTAACCTGAAACATAAATCACTTGAAACGTTGATATGGGAAAACTGCAACTATCACAAAGGGTATCAAAAGTTGAGTTCTAAAACTCTATATATGTGAGTCATACAAAGTACCAACTAAATGCAAATTTACTTTCGTTGCTTCATATTCATGTTTACACCATGGTAAGATTCATGAATGCAAAATGTAACATGTTTTGGAATTTGTAATTTTACTATTCATTAAACAACTTGACAAAACAACTTCACAGAACGTAAGAATCACCCAAATCCATATCATCTTCTACTAACATTATAAGAATCATCATGAAAAATGTAGTAGTTAAATGCAAATTTACTTTTATGCAAATTTACTTTCATTGCTTCATATTCATGAAGTTAAATGTAAAACCTTGAAGCATCAAACCATGTATCATGCAAAATGTACCGTGTTTTATAATGCAATTTTATAATATGTTTTCCTTGAACAAATTTATATTAAAAGTTAAGTATCAACCCACATCCTTAGTAGCTCTTCCATACAATATGATGATCTATTCATGAATGCATAATGTATACCATGTTTTATAATGCAATTTTAAGTTATGATTTTTTTTAGAAATATACACAATGATAAGGTTCGTAAATGAAAAATGTACCATGTTTTGTAATTTGCAATTTTACTATTCATTAAACAACTTGTCAAAACAACTTCACAATACATAAGAATTTGAACCCAATTGTGTGTTATCTTCTACTAACATTATAAGAATCATCATGCAAAATGTATCAACTCCAAAATTAGCATATTAAAGATCAATTCTTAATAAAGAGTTCTATTTAAAATAGATCCAAAATTTATATCATTATTAAATTAAATAGAATAAAAAGTTGTCAAATAAAAATATGCATCAAAGAGATCAATTCATAACAAAGAATTGTACTTTAAAATGTCCAAAACTTATATCTTGATAAAAGTAAATATAATAAAAGACTCAAATAAAATTTGCATCAGAGAGAATCTTGTTGAAATATACGATCTATCAACATTCTCGTGCTATCATTAGAATCATGGTTTCCCTGCACAACATGTGTAATATGCATATATACATAATATTGTGTACTTTTAAATTAAATTTTAATGTATTAAAAATTAAATCAGAATTTTATAATTAAAACAAAATTATAAAAGGTTTCAAATTTCATACAGTACCCCATGGTGTTTCCCTACATTGTGCCCTTGCGGAAGCCCTTTAAAAGACATGTACATGTATATATAAAAAACTTAAAATTGCACATGAAAATACATGAACTTGTCATATTAAAAAAATTGTGCAGATGAACCAATCCACGTAGTTGACTCATGTTTCAAATTCCATGCAATACCTCATGGTGTTCACCTTGCATTGCACCCTCATGGATACCCTGTACAATAATTTTACATGTATATATTACAAATTTAAAATTTCACATGAAAATGCATAAACTCGCAATATTAAAAGATGTAGTTCAAATTTTTCAAATTGTGTAGACGATCCAATCCCCGTAACTGACTCAAGTTTGAAATTACATGCAATACCTTGTGGTGTTCCCCCTACATTATGCCCTCATGGATTCCCTATACAATACATGTACATGCATATATAAAAAATTTAAAATTGCACATGAAAATGCATAAACCGGTAATATTAAAAAAAATTGTAACAACTTTTTCAAATTGTCTAGATGATCCTATCCCCATAACTGACTCCGTCACTAATGTCTGTGGAGAAGGTAAATTGTCTCCACAAACCTAAAATTCAAAAATTTTAAAACTATAAGATAGAGATCTCATTTTTTTAAGAAACTTGGTTCAATTTATAACAAAGAAAAAGTGAAATATTCAATACTTGTGACAAGTGAATATTTGACACATATCCTAATAAGGAGGAAGAGAATGGAATTGTGTTGAAAATGTCGGATGGAATGGAAATATGTTAACATTTACTCATATGTAATTTTTCTTTTACAAATATTTCTTCACAATACCGATATAATAAAATAAAATTAATGGTATCAACATGTTCTTCAAAAAAACTGTATATATCTCAAAAAATCTTCATTTGAACTTGAATCTGGCACTGTGATATTATCAAAATTTTCGTTCAAAAAATAAATTAACTGTAAATGGTGAACATATGATACATTCATTTTAGATTATATCAAAAAAATTTACAAAATATATGTGAATCAACATTTTAACACATACATTACATTACATTAAAACCCTAAATATTAATACATATCGATCCCATGCCATCTTCCTCATGACCAATTAGGCCTTTCCAACCACCGCTACAAGCCTTTGCATATGCTTTAACCTCTTCAATATTCATATTATCTATCTCCACATTTGATTTATATAAAAAATTAGCACATCCATCAAGTCGTGCTCTTTGTCGATTTAGACTGACATTAATTCTAGTCAATGCAGTCTATATGTTATCTATAATGGCATCCCTTGCTTCTCAACCAATTGAAGAAGTGGCATCCATATCTGACCACAAAGTTACTATATGTGGAGGTTGAGGTACTAGAGGTGCCAGAGGACAAGGAGATTCAGTATCACTATATGCACCCTAATAATCATATTTACAACCTTTTGCATTACTATAATATTTCGATGGAAGTTCGTTATAATTGGGTTTGATACCCAAAAAAAATTATGCATAAAATAATCAAGCAAAATAATTTGGAACATCATCATTCTATAGCAACTTGCCATCTTCTGCAAGGAACCTATCATAAAAATGGTGGGTTATTTGAGGGTTCTTGAAATATTTCACCTTCAACATCTTTATTTTCAATCCTTCTTTGAAATTAAACATAGATTTGGCCACTGCTTTTATAACCCTCCCATTTACCTCGACCCATTTATCAAGACCCATAATTGTCTCCTTTCTATGCCTCATCATATATATAAATCCATCAGTTGTTGGCTCAATGTTCTTGTAAATACCAAGAAATGAACTTATAGAGTGCAAAACTATTTCTAAGATTTGTCGACTCTCTGTAGGAATCTCCAAGCTCTGAAGTTCATTCTGTAATTTTGAATAATGAGTTGCACACTTGTGTAACGTACATTGTTGGACATTTGTTCTCCAAGGAAGCTTATCAGGAATATCAGATGAATAGCTGGTAATTGGCGTATGGTCTTCTTCTTGAATCGCCTTCCTTAGCTTATGTCGACTTTGGTCAAGATTTTCACCCCTTGCTTCAATATAATTACATAAATATTAAAACATGTCAACGTATTTATACACATGCAAAAGAGACATACATGTACATGACATACAATTTATTTACATACAAATTTGTTTCAACATAAATAAATTTAAATTATATACTTTACCAAAATGAGGATCATGATGATCTAATTGAGATTCATGACCACCTTCACATGACGACCTAGTGAAATATGCTTCTAAAAAAAATAGAAATTATAAATTAACTAAGTTAAATTGGAAAAAATATATTCAATATGTATGTACATATGATTATATCAAATTATCATTTAGGTAAATGCACATAAACACACGCACACACACACACATATACCATACCACAATGATGTCAATGATGGTCCTCCATTGATTGATTTGATACTCTCATCGACCTAGGGAAAGATGTTCCTAAAAAAATGAAATTTATTATGAGAATAAATATTTTAGCGAATATTGACAAAAATTCAATATGTATTTGTACATGTGATGTCTATGAATGTCATTTAAGTAAATTCAACTATATATATATAATATATATATATATTATATATATATAATATATATAATATATACATATACATATAGCACTCCTAAATGTCTACATATACACTTATACATATATATATATATTATATACATATACATAACCCATAATATATATATAGATATACATATATAAATATACATATATAATTATAATATAACACCACACACACACAACAGATATAATTATATAATATATATATATACATATATATATAATATTATTCATTATAATATATATTATATATTATATAATATATATATATAGCTATATAGTAGTTACAGATATAATATACATCACGGTTTGTGAGCTCCCTATGTACATATATAATAATACATTACAGAGATATTATATATATATATATAATAATATATATATATATATATATATATATATTATACCACGATCATGTTGTATTGAATGGTGGCCCTCCAATGATTCATCTGATACTCTCCTATATCCACGACCAATCTCGTCAGCATGTATAGAAATTCACCCTTTGGTCAATGCTTGAGACTCAGTTGATGCCCTATCTCATTTATGCCTCGAACAATGAGGTGGTGGCTGCTTATGTGATGATCTAGACCCAAGTTATCTCATGCATTTAAAAATCTTTAAAATTACTATTTAAAAAGATCAATAATTCAAAAAATTAATACAGGGAGGAGGACATATCATAACCCCCAGAGGTTTACTGGAAGTTACATGCATAGGTTGGTTGTGGGTTTCTCTAGGTACAATATTATAATAATATATAATATACATAGATAATATATATTATATATATATTATAATATATTATATATATTATATATATAATATCAGATTAGATAGATAGTATATAGTAGATAGATAGATAGATATATAGATACATATACATATACATATACATGCATACATACATACATATATATACTCAAGACTAAAAACATAAATGCTAAAGTGCACATCTTGAGAATGAATACAATATTTTCTAAAACCTGTGAGTCCCGATAATTCACATAATAATTCACCATATTGTGATTACCCAATGGGGCACACTTAGTATAGTATTGAAAGAAACAAATATTCATTAAAAGACGCCACATTTATAACTAAAAAACACACACATATCAAAGATAGTATACAATGTCCATCAATAAATTTTGATGGAGTTTTTCTTGACACCAATTCATCGTTCACACACAAATATTGAATTGGAATTTACCCTACAATATATCACTAGACATCCTATTGACATTTTCACATTGACTTATGCTAAATGATTGAAATTCACTAGAAATATTTTTTTCTTCTCTATGTAGTTGTTTTAACTTCTCCTTTTTAGCTTGGTACACGCCTTTCATTTGGTTGTACACAAGTTCAGAAGTGGTGTAGAATACAGTTCCATTAGATCCATACTCCCTTGTCATTCCTAAGCCTCTATCAATGCAATATAATATGCTTCATTTTTTGGTGTCCTTCCAGGTACATTCCTTTCCTTTGGAGGATTTTGTTTGTAGAAATATTGTATAACACATAATTAATCACTGCTTTTCCTGTATTGGGATAACAAGAAACTTCTATGCATAATGTCCATTTTTCAACCATGTTTAATGGGTTTTCTAATTCATATAAAAAAAAATCAATAAGATGAATAATATATTTATTTATTTCAAATGCCTAGATTATGGGAGAATGATGAAAAATAAATACCTATTGTGATTGAATGATGGAATAGTACAATATCTATTGTAATGAACTGCCCCAGTGGAATAATAATGGCAATTTATAAATCAATTCCCTTTGGAAAACATCTTAACGAATGGTCTCATGTTGGAATGGTTAGGAATATAATCCAAAATGTTCAATTAGGTTGGTTAATTTCATCAATCTAATAAATATCAACCTTTAATAGTGCAAAAATTCCAAACACCATTTTATATTCTAAGTTTCATATTGCAACACATTAATGTAAGTGGATGGTGTTATGGATTTAGTTAGTAGGACAATGGTGCTTATCAAAGTGGGACTTGATGACACTTTGTAATCCTCTATTTTATTCCTTTGTCTTTTCATACTTCAAAGAACATAATCTTCTAATATAAGTATCCCATATCAAATTTCTAGGTTGTATTACTAGGTGGCTTTTAGAGGTAGTCCTTGCCTTGTCTAAAGAATACCTAAATGAAATGGATGTTTTATATGAATGAACACTTGAATAAATTAAAATAGGATGTAATTAAATGATATTGAGGAATGGAATCTCAATGCTATAATATCCCTCTTAAAATTATATTGGAAAGGAAATCTTAACTATAAAATCTATCTGTGAAAAGTAATAAAGACTTATATGCATCTATGGACCTCAAGGTTCATGCCACGAAGGATCCATTTTAATTTCCTATCCATGAGAATTTACTAATAGCACATATATTTTTCTAGCCTCGTGGAAAGAATATTTTGTTTGATGAGTTGACTATGTGTAAAGGCTAGTGATTCTCTTCCATAATACACCTAGGAAATTTAATAAACTAACCTTTATTATGGTGTGTTAGTGGGGCCATTAGTTTTACACCACCTAAAAAATCATGAAAAGGATTATACAATAGTTTAATGTGAATATCCATTGTTCCATTGTAAAGAGGGATGCCACATCACCTACCTACCTTGGACACCTTAGTTCAATTCAAAAAATATTGAAAGAAATTGTTGAAGGCATCTTCCTTACTGCTAGTTGCATATATGGCTATTGAATTTGTGATTTGAGGAAGAATATGATCTAATGAACCTTGGATTTCAATGTAAACCCTTTTAAGATAACTTTTATTATTATATTGTAAAAAAATCCCTTTCGTGAGCATTTTGAGGGAGATATTGTCATTAATGTAATATTCTTCATAATTTGTGTAAGTGGTTTTAAGTATTCATGGTTTTGAGCTCACTTATTGTAACTCATTATAAGCAATGAGGACTCAATTTTAAATAACATGGGATTCTCCTCATTTGTGGTGATCAAATACTAATAAATATCTTGTTTGAGTTATTTTGAGTGCAATCTTTACTTCTTTACAGTTACTAATACTATTTAAGGGGTTTATGATTACTAGTATTATATGCAAGAGCTAGAATAGGTTATTAATAGGTTTTGCTTGATGGTTATCATACCTATGGTATATCACACCATCCATCACTTTGGTTTTGGGTAAATGCTACCAATTCATTTAGTGTCGTCGACATGTTCAAGAGAAGTCACTCAGTAAACTTCATCCTTTGCCATAGTCATCAACCTTCATTTCTTGAACCTTGTGTCATGAGTCAAATTCTGTCTTCAAAATCACTACACTCGTTTCGTGTCATTGATGGGGGATACATCAAGGCCCTCCTATGACAAGTCACTTCTTATCAAAATTAGCACATTATCCAGGAAGTTGACTTAGAAACACCCTTCCAGTACCTTGAGGCTTGCATACATCAATGTCAAGTTTCTCTCTTCTGGCCACAGGTTGACGTCACTAGCCTTCGACCGAAAGAATTTGTATGGTGTTCGACATCAAAATTTTTATTCACACCATGAAGAATGTACTGTAGTACCTTGAGAATCATTATCATTATCGGTGATCTCACTCCTGTCTGTTAACATCTTACATCATTGGCTAGTAATCAAATGGCATCTTTCCATGTTCGACTTCAGATCACATTTTTACATGGTTAGACTCATACTTGAGAGAATGATTGGATGAGATAGAAGACCTCGGATCTAGTTTCATCCATCCAGGCTGCGAATTTAGGAGAGTACTAAATCATCTGTATGATGGATTTACACAGATGGTCATCCTATCATGGGTCTATATCTATAGACGACTATCTGATTTATGTACATGTAATGAAAAGTTTATATGCTGAGTATGGGTATGACTTCGCTTAGCAATTCATGAAAAATTCAAATATATCATGATATTATTTATTGTAATCAATGCAAGTCACTATCCGCTTCAGATCCTCCTCAACACAACATAAAGCATATCACTCGACATTATCATTTTCGACTTAATGCTTTAGGGGGAAACTGTTATAGGTCTATTTGGGCACATCACTCCCGACATTCAAATCAATACAATTAGGGCTCATCAAACCCTAATTCAATTATTACATCCCCTAGACAAGTCATTAAATTGAATGCTTCCATCCGTGAAAGTTTCCTAGCTTGAAACCCTACTGAAATGCCTCCTTGGGACACTAGCGAAGCCTTGGCCAAGGGTAAGTGTGCTACAGAGTAGGTAGGCCCATTCAGGCTTGCATTATAGTGCACTTAGGCCCTCTTTGACTTGCACTAGGTGAGAATAAGCGAAATTCACATTAGATTCTAGGAATATTCCTTGATTTTAGAGCATTCTAGAAGGATGCCTAGCTCTTATCTCATCCTATGAGGTCGAATTTGGATAGGCTGTGGATCAATTACCCCTCTATCCTCTCATCCCTTTCTCCATGGAAACTAACTCCAATTTTGGAAAACCATTCAATGCCCAATTTATGACATAACCACCCGCATTACCCTATAAATTGACCACTCGTCATAGTGATTAGGGGGCTAGAATCTAAATATTGTAGAGAAGTTCTGTTGGTTTGAGAATTGAGTTCATGTCAAGCAATGTTATGTTGCTGGATTGGTGTGCTTTTGATCTGGTGAGGGTTGGACTGAAGCTGGAGGAGTGGCACATGATCAAACTGTATTGGTCAAAACTCTTCCTTCTACATTAATAAAGATTTTATTCCTTTTCTCATATTATTATTCATATATGTGATGATTATGTGTTTCAATTTATTCAATTCCATTGGTTTATAGTAGATAGATCATGTATATTTTGACTATTTGTTGTTTCTATTTCTATTAACACAGGTACCTATTGAGCCGATTCAGTTCAAGTGGGACTAACGGGAACAATTCAAAGGGGATTAAGGAAGTGAAAGACTACCAGTAAGTTCATTCATCTCATCTATCTACTATAGGAAAATATTAAACTACTTTCCTTCTGTTGTTCTAGGTGTAGCTACCCACCTAGGGAAAATGTGTTTATCCATAGATGAAAATTCCATATAACAAATTGGCAACCATACTGGGGAACGACTGTCATTCTTAGTAGCTTACCCTCATCATATTACATCCCAGTAGACTTTTCTTAAGTTCATTTATCTTATTTTAGTCATTTTGAAGTGTTTTTGGTCAAGAAAGTGTGCTTGAATGTCTCGTCGTTGGATTCTCTGGCACCATCACAGGGTTGGTCTTGAGACACTGTGTTTCAAAGAAACCTTAGCTTAGAGGTAATGCACTACAGTGTACTGTCTCCCACTCTGGTGTGCGCTGATCCCTCTTAGGCTAAAAACCCGCCTTTGGTTTGATTTTTTCAAATTTTCTTCTGATGTTGTTTGTTGAAAGATCAATGTTTTCTATGGTTCTGAAATCAAGTTGTATTTCTCCTCCTAGCCCTACTTTGCCCTTGATTATTTATTATTTATTAAGTGATTTCTTTATTATTATAAAAGTTAGCTTACATTGATTAGTCTTTACTTTTCTGTAAAAGAATTGTCGTAAAGTCTTCATTTCTTTGAAAAGGAAACTATCGTAAAGTCTTCATTTCTTGTGAAAAGCATTGATTGATTGTTTGTGAATCTAGTTCCTTTTTGTTCATCTAAACACTAAAGGGACTGAAAAGAAAAACTTGCATTGTGCATATTTTAGTTTGTGAATGCGTGATAGGAATAGCTAGGGAAATTGCATTAGGTGTGCTATTTGCTCTTTGTCAAAGATTTGATTACTCTATCCCTTACTAGCAATAGTTTTCATTGTTAATTGAATGAAAGAATGTTTCTCATGTTAGTTTCATTCTAGGAATTGCAAACATACATCACATGGTGAACCTTGAAAGGAAAATTTTTAAGAATATCAACATAAAAATTTATCTCAATTAACCTAATGGACCTTTGTCATTTAACGCAAAACATTTATAGGTCTAGGCTAGATACGTGTTCCGGCATCGTTAAACATAGCAACTATCACTAATGGTCTGTAATACATTCCAAGTGTGGTAACTCATTCCATGTACGTAATTATATTGTAGCTTTCCCACGTACTTTCTGGTAGATAGGGCAGTGTTATAGTACGAAAAGTATAAAGGAATTCTCTCATTATGTGGTTTCGCATTAGACAATGCTAACATGGCTTGGGCCTCCACGTAATTTTGGGTATATTTGGGAGGAATACATTAGGTTTCTATCCATCCATATTTAATTGAGTCAGTTGCCTTGTATACTATGATACATCGAAAAAAACATTAGGGGAGATTACCTACACGTATGTGAAGTCCTTGGTTTACGGAGGCAGTATATTGTAGTTCACAGTTACTTAGTTAACCCTTTTCCTAGAATATCCCTCTTTTGTTTTTCTTATTTTATTTTGTTAAAATAAGTTAATTGACCTCAGATAACATCCTCCACGTGACTCCTTAGTTGATATTAGGTTGAGACAAATGGTAAAAAATTTGGAGTCCACCAATCCAAGAATTCCTTTTGAGGGGAATCTTGGTACTTTTCCTCTTTTTGGAAATATTGGTGCTCCATATATGGCTACATTATCCCTTCCGATATTTACCATTGGCTTGCCAGTGTGGTTGTTTTTAACCTCCTTAATTCAAAATGTCATGATTTCTCCACAGTCGAGTACTCCTCCACCTAGACAAAATCAACCTCCGGTTGATCCTAGAGTTGACACTTTACCTTCTTCCTTAGTTGTTTCTTCCTCCCCTTCTTCCTCTTCCCCTGGTGAAAGTATTGACATTAGTAACTAGGTGAATAAGAAGAAGAAGAAAATTCAACAGGGGTCATCCAAGCAACCATTGCTTCGAATGCAACTTCTGATGAGAAACCATCCGATAAGCCTCAAAAACCTCGATATCCTTGATAATTTTGTATGGGAGACCATATTCTTTGAGATTTTTCTGGTATTCCTTAGATGTTAGAAGAATGGTCTTATTTTTCACATCATCCTGTGTCATCAACTTCTGGAGATCATGTTGGTGACACACCATCAACTAGTGGTAGTAAAGTTCAAGGAAAGAAGGGTAAAGTTAAGTTTCCCTGTAGGTTATGTGAGGGGAATCACCCCATTCACCTTTTTCCCTATCTGGATGAAGCCCAAAAGGTGTTGGATAACCATCTTACTTCTCCGCAGTGGCTTCCATCTGTTTACAGGAGACTCTCCCTTAATCCTTCACTAGTTGATGAAGTGACAGGCTCAAATCAATCGTCAGTCAAACCCACTCTCTCTGAATGTGAATCCCATGACTCTATACCTTACCAATCACAAGTCGAGGAAACTGTTGACCTAATTTCACCTTCAATTAATCATACCTTTCTCGTAGAAGTGAGTATGATACCACTCATGTTCTTTTTGGTTCTTCATATTCCAATGAGCTTGGAGGCAACCCTCATGTTCCATCAAGACAGGAGGAAAATCCTCTCATTCTCATAACTCTCGGGGGTAATTCTCTCGTTCTTATAGTACCCCCTCCATGTAGTCTGGTCATTTCCTTTGATTGGAATCGACTGGCAGGATGTCTTATTCCTTCTTATGTGCCTTTCCAATTCATAGTATAGGTTTGTAATATGATTGTACCTGGCACTATTATAAATGAAGGTGCATTTGTGAGTATCCTTTCCTCCACTACTTGGCAAGTGCTCAATTTGCCGCCACTTATGCCTATTACCTAGAATCTGTTGGCTTTTAATAGAGGAACCAATCAACCATTAAGGATCCTTCCTCAGTTACCTATTATTTTGGGAGGAAAAAATGTTTATCTCAATGTGATGGTAGTCCCTGGTCCTTTAGATTACAATTTACCTCTTGGGCACGACTATGTTTATGACATGGGAGCTATTGTTTCAACACTCTTTTGAGTGATGTGTTTCTTGCATGAAGGCAAAATTGTCACTATTGACTAGCTTTCATTTCCTAGTCCAAATATGGCTTCTAGTCAACCATCTTCTCTAAATGGTCTTTTGTCCCAATGGTATCTTCCTCGCCACGAGTCAATTATGGGGCAACCCGTTCCATGCCTACATCAACTAACAATCAATTTAGTGATGTTGTGCATTATGCATTGGGGGCATTAGAACCAGATCTCTCTGATGAATTCCTTCTTATGTATCCCTTCCAGGGCATTGTTCTCCCATTTGATGAGAACCTCTTGGAAGTCATGACCTCTTATGGGTTGTGACAAAGAAATAAGAGCATAGTTCCTTGTCTTGTGTCAAGCTCATTAAAAAATGAAACAAAGAATATGAGCATAATTCCTTGTCTTGTGTCAATCTCATTAAAAAATGAAATAAGGAATATGAGGATAGTTCCTTGTCTTGTGTCAACCTCATTAAAAATGAAACAAGGAATACGAGGATAGTTCCTTGTCTTGTGTCAACCTCATTAAAAAATGAAACAAAGAAATATGAGCATAGTTCCTTGTCTTGTGTCAAGCTCGTTAAAAAATGAAACAAGAAATATGAGGATAGTTCTTTTACTGTGTCAACCTCATTAAAAAATGAAACAGGTCCCAGAGCATAGTTCCTCGTCTTGTGTCAATCTCGTTAAAAAATGAAACAAGGAATTTGAGCAGAGTTCCTTGTCTTGTGTCAAGCTCTTTAAAAAATGAAACCAGGTCCCCTGGAGCAAAGTGCCAATTCAAGTCTTTCATTAGATCTTGTAAAATCCCAGTCGAGTCTTTCACTTGATCTCGTATATGAACCCTCATTCTGTCCACCTGATAGCCACGAGTAGTCTACTTAGGTGAATGAAATGATGCTTGGGGGGCATGCACCTAGAATCGAGTCATCATGCTGGGGGCATGTAAACCAATCTCAAGAATAGTTTTTTCATGGTTCAATATTGTGTAAAAATGAACCATTGTGTGAAAATGAAACTAAATCCAAGCATAGTTTTTTCATTTCAAGCTTGTGTAAACATGAAACTAAATCCAAGGATAGTTCACTATGGTTCAAGCCTGTGTAAAAATGAACCCATCTCCATTTTAACCCTCGTGATTTGCTTTCTATCAGCCTCTTCCATCAGATGAGCCTTGGTTTCTCTGCTTCCATCGCCACTATCTGGTTGGCAGTCATATGCTTTCACTTGGTTGTTTTACCCTTTTTGAGGAATAGTTGCAATGAGTGGTCTTATTAGCCAGCCTCTTCACATAAATCAGCATGTTTTGAGAAGTTCCAACATCACCGGAACTAGTTGCTATCCTAGATACAACTCATTCCTCTAAGTGGAGTCCTCTTTAAGCTCTTTTCAGACTCACGAAATATGAAAATATTGTCGAGCACTTGTCCTTTTCAACTTGTAAATAGATTGGAAATGACATCTACTTAGTATAAGTTTACCCCTTTTCCAGACCGAGATAGATTACTTGTGAAAAAGGAATACATTGATCGAACATGGTCAATAGGTTCTCTCTTGTATTATTTTATGCTTTTTCGGACTTGAGAGACAAATTTATGAAAAGGAACTTGTGGAGTTTACTTTTTGTCCCTTTTCAAACTCTCTAAACATGAAAAGGACCAAGTTATCATTTTCGATAAACTCGTTAAAACATCAAATAGTGAAAAACTTGTCCATCATGACAAGACCACCTTTCACCTTCGCTAGGCTCGTTAAAACATCACATACCAATGGATTCACCCAAAGGGTGGAATTATAATGCAAGCATATGTTATCCTCCTCAAGCTTGTTAAAAAATAAAGAGGCACTAGTCAGCAATGACTAGGGAAAATGGGAAAAGGGGTAAATCACTTTATGGTAGCAAGTCATTCTTGAACATGACACTTTCACTTCATCTCTGTGACTATTTGGGTTTGGTTATTTGCTTGATGGTTATCATACCTATGGTCTATCACACCATCCATCACTTTGATTTTGGGTCAATGTTGCCAATTCATTTAGTGTCACCGACATGTTCAAGAGAAGTCACTCAATAAACTTCATTCTTTGCAATACTCATAAACGTTCATTTCCCAAAATTCATGTCATTAGTAAAATTCTGTCTTCAAAATCATTACACTCGTTTTGTTTCGTTGATGGGGGATACATGAAGGCCCTCCTGCAATGAGTCGCTTCTTGTCGACATTAGTACATTATCTAGGAAGTTGACTTAGAAACACCTTTCCAGTAACTTGAGGCTTGCATACATCAATGGAAAGTTTCTCGCTTCCAGTGACAGGTTGACATCACTGGCCTTCGACTAAAAGACTTTGTATGGTGTTTGAAATCAAAACATTTATTCATACCATGCAAAATGTATTGCAGTACCTTGAGAATCATTATCATTATCGGTGATCTCTCTTGCATCTGTTAACAACTTACATTATTGGTTTGTAATCAGATGACGTCCTTCCATGTTTGACTTCAAATCACGTTTTCACATGGTTAGACTCGTACTTGAGCAAATGATTGGAAGATATAGAAGACCAGGGATCTAGTTTCATCCATCTGGGCTGCGAATTCAAGAGAGTACTAAATCATCTGTACAATGGATTTACACAAATGGTCATCCTATCATGGGTCTATATCTGTAGACAAATATCTAATTTATGTACATGTAATGAAAAGTTTATTTGTTGGGTATGGGTATGCCTTCCCTTATAAATTCATGAAAAATTCAAAGATATCATGATATTATGTATTGTAATCAATGCAGGTCACCGTCCGCTTCAGATCCTCCTCAACACATCATAAAGCATATCACTCAACATCATCATTTTCGACTTCATGCTTTAGGGGGAAATTGTTATAGGTCTATTTGGGCACATCACTCCTGACATTCAGATTAGTACAATTAAGGCTCATCAAACCCTAATTCAGTTATTACATGATGTATATAAGTAATTAAATTGAATGCTTCCATCCATGAAAGTTTCTTATCCTGAAACCCTGCTGAAATGCCTCCTTGGGACACCAACGCAGCCTTGGTCAGGGGTAACTGTGCTACAGAGTAGGTAGGCTGATTCAATCCTACACTGCAGTGCACTTAGCAACTCTTTGACCTACGCTGGGCGAGAATGAGTGAAATTCACATTGGATTATGGGAATATTCCTTGATTCTACAACATTCTAGAAGGATGTCTAGCTCTTATCTCATCCTATGAGGTCGACTTTGGATAGGACATGGATCAATTACCCCTCTATCCTATCATCCTTTTCTCCATGGAAACTAACTCCAATTTTGGAAAACCATTCAATGCCCAATTTATGACATAACTACCTGCATTTCCCTATAAATTGACCACTCATCATAGTGATCAGGGGGGCTAGAATCTGAAGATTATAGAGAAGTTCTATTGGTTTGAGAATTCAGTTCATGTTTAGAAACGTTATGCTACTGGATTGGTGTGCTTTTGATGTGGGGAGGGTTGGACTAAAGCTGGAGGAGTGGCACAGGAACGAACTATATTGGCTGAAACTATTCCTTCTACATTAATAAAGAGTTTATTCATTTTCTCATATTATTGTTCATATCTATGATGATTATGCATTTCAATGTCTTTAAATCCATTGGTTTATAGTAGATAGATCATGTATGCTTTGATCGTTTGTTGTTTTTTTTTATGTTGACACAGGTACCTGTTGAGCGGATTCAGTTTAAGTGGGAGTGACAGGGACAATTCAAAGGGGTTTAAGGAAGTGAAAGACTACAATTAAGTTCCTTCATCTCATCTATCTACTATAGGAAAAGATTAAACTACTTTCCTTATGTTGTTCTAGGTATAGCTACCCACCTAGGGAAAATGTGTTTATACGTAGATGCAAATTCCATATAAAAAGAAGCCTAGAGGTTTTGATTTCAAATTTCTACTTCTCTAGATACATTGTTGGCAATGGTCCCAAGTTATTAACTAATTGAAAAAACTCTCCTCTTAAAAACAAGCTTTTAATGAAATGCATTTCAAGACTTTCTTCACAAAAAAAATCATTTCAAAGAACCAGTTCAACAAAATATTTTGAATCATGTATTCAACCCACTCACAACTCTAGTAATGAATTCATATATCCTTACATGTCAATTTCTTCAACTACACAACAATTCATTTTCTACAAAGACTAATACCAAATTTACCAGTACTTTGCTTGATATAATCTAATATACAATTTCCATATTCAGGTCAATAATGTAAACCATTCATCCTTCAAAGCATTGAACCAAGAATTTTTTATTCATTCTCATCTTGTCAAATCAGTTCTATAAAAATTGGTATAAATTGTTTAATTGATATGTAAGAAAAATAAAAAATAAGTAGTCCTAATGTTTCCCTAATGTATTTCTCAATAGGACTTATATCTAGCCAGTCATGGGATACAATACAAAGAACATGTCACACAAGTTTGATATGGTAGCTTCTCAAAATTGACCACACATTAATATACTCTCTTTGACTAGAGGAGAATAGACTATGTTTTCCTATCTAGATTCCTGTAGTGAATTGGCAAGATAGAAACCAACATATATTCACATGTATAGATATATTATGGATATCTTGCTCAAAGTTACATTTACGAAATTGGGTAACTTGAATTTCCCAGGGATATTACTAAAACTATACAGAACCAACAAAATTGGCATTATAGAATACCAATTAGTATTTGCTAGTCATATTTAAAAATTTAATGTTATATAAATGATGTTACTTACAAAACAAGTACATGATAATTTCCATCTAATTTATTGGAAACTGCTACCGATAATGTTGAGGGAGATTTTCTGGCGAAACCCGTGGTATCTTAAACTAGAAAGAGATATGGTTTTTGAATCGAGATGTTTCTCAGGATAAAAGTGCAATAATGCATTGAAGCAAGAAGATGGTAAGAGGAAAATTCATCCAGTAAGATTTCAGGAGAAAATAAAATGTGTAACAAACACTGAGGACGGTGTTAATAAAAGGAGAGGAGAATGTAATATCCCTCTATTATGGTAATCTTGTTGGTTAGATTGGTGGAAAATCCATGGAAATATTGGAACGATGATGTAAATGACTAATTGTTAATAAATAAATAAATAGAGTTTATGTACCTAGGAATGAGACACCTAGAAATGAGATTCTTTCTAAAAAAAAAAAAATATTGTCATAGGTGAATGAGATTGGATAATTCCTTCATGATAATAATTCTAGATAAAGTTCTAGATAAGATTAATGGATGGGAGAAAAATATCCATTAATTTTCTTAGCTGGAGAAATATGCCAAGCTTGGAAAAAAAACATAAAAGCATCACGGGAGAGAAAGGCAACCTTTTATAGGAAAAGCCTAGGCAAGTGGATAAAAAGGTCCCCAAAAGTGAGAAGCCACAAAAGGAAAATTTATCATGATTTTTTTTATTAAATACATGTTGAAGGGATCAACAGGTGATTATGGATTCATTTGCAAGAGATTCTCAGCTCAGGGGTGAACTAGAGAAAATAGTTCTTGGTTGGGTGATGAGAAGGTGTGGAATTCCAAGTACCTCGCTGGTGATTTTAATTAAGTTTACTGCAATTTAATTCTGTAATAAAATACAATTGTTGGTATATGTTAGAATTCGTGAACTATTAATGGTCGATGTTGGATTGTCTTTTATGCATATTAAAAGGTTAGGACATATCAAAGAATCTATAAATTCTAGACCATTATCTTTTATTGTTACATAATTGTAGAGTTTCAAAGAACTCGTCATTGGGACTACAGTTGGGTGAAAATACCTTGTAGTAATTAGAATGTGCACCTTCGAGGGAATTTTGTTAATAGTGATTCTGAAATTGGTATTATCGGAACACTTATATAAGTTGATTTCTTAATACTTGATTCTAGGATTACAATTAATGTATATGCTAAGGGCAGAGAAAACAATGTTTGTAAATATTACATATAGAGGGGATAAAGTCATAGTAATTGGAAATGACATGGTCATATGGCAGAGTGAATGGAGCAAGCAAACATATACAAAATACACCAATAGATTAGATAAAGTGATATAAATTCTGATAGATTACTTCCAATTATTAAGATTGTGTAGATTTGGGTTTAATGCAATTAATTATTGTAGACGATACACACCTTTGGTCAGTATAATATTGATTATTTTATAATGGGTGTGGACTACTAAAATGGATGTGATTAACAATGAAGCATAGGTTCCTTCTCTGGGAAGAGATGGGTTAAAAATGAAATGATAATAGGGGTTATTAAGGAAGATAGACAAATATGGCAACATTCTAACGACATCGTTCAGTAATCGTCATGAAATATGCGAAAGTAATATTTGAAGTATTGATGATAGGAATGCGTCGACTCTAAGATGATACCTCCTTTACCTTTTTTAGTTACAGGAAAATATACGTTAATATATAAAAAGAAATAAGATGAGAATACAATATTATTGTGCTAAACAATACCCAAGTACCTATGCTTTTCACTTTATAAATTCCTCAAATTGACCATCAATAGCACAAATAATTTGAACTGAACTGGTTCAATATCGTCTCACAATTGGAGGAACGAATAGATAGATTCAACGAAGAAAGTACATTACTATGTTATCTAATTCGGTGCTCAATGAAAATTTCACATAGCCATGGAAGAGATTGGTTATTATATTCTTTTTATTGAGGGAGGAAAAAGGAAAATAACTCATGCATAATATATCCTTATAAATTCAAATTTTGCACATGGCTAGACCAAAACCTAGGGATGGAAGAAAATCTCGATGCGTAGATAAAATTTATGCATAAACTAGATTCTATTCTAGTAGGGTAATTTTGTTAGATATAAAAACATAATAGAGGACAATCAAACTTATAGGAGTAGTGTTTTAGCATAATTCAACTCCTTAAAAACCTGTTGCAGAGATAAATATTTTGAAAAAAAATCATTAAGTAAAACATAAGGGGGTTTCAATTTATTATATTCAAACCCAAGACAAAAAATTTTAGGGACACTTCAATGTCTTTTAGAAGAGCAAGGGTGGCCATGACCTACAGTAATGTCTGGAAACTGTAGTGTCTGTGTATGGAATTGAAAGAGGTTATGGAACTTTTAAATGATGACAAAATGGTGTGACAATATTATACATTATTTATCCCAAATAACTTCTCAAAAACATCACATGTCACTAAGTTGGAGAACATATTAAAATAACACATAATTAAACAAGAAATACCAATCACAATTATGCATTTGTTATAAACCTAAAAATGAAAAGATACAAGGTACCAAGATCAATAATTCTGTGTAATTCTTCAGTCATAATAAACCATTTACATGAGTTATCATTACATATGAGAGATTACATCTTATATCTATTTTGAATTTACCCAAAAGTGGTAATAATACACCATCTGATAGTAATGTAAAGCTCATTTCTCACTCATGTTGTGGTGCACACCATTAGGTATTTAGAACTAAAGTTCAAATAAAAAAAATAACAAATATGAATTGTTTGAGCCTATGCTCGCTTGGTCTCTTCAAGAGTTATTGAGTTTCTGAACAGGCATGAATGAGAAATAAAAGATTTAGAAAACTAATAACCAAATTTTACCTTGAGTTGGGGAATCTTTGTGTGCAAGTGGGGACTTTACCTGCAATAGATAAAGGAGAATTTATAAATTTTGCATGAGACATAAGTGATATAAATTATGCTAATATAAAATACGATGGTAAAACTTGTATAGGGTACCTGAGAGCAAGGGATGTAAGCAATGGTTGCGGGACCTAAAGACTATACCTCTTGACCAAATAAAAACTAGAAATCAGTAAGTCGATGGAACTTAAGGTAGTAACATACCCAAGAGTGACGAAACATAGAGTACCTGGATGTACATCAGTAGAGTCGCCACTTCATGACCCTTTCACTGTCTGTATGAACCCAAGTTAGCACTATATCAGAATGTGAAAAAAAAGGCGTTGATAATTTATGCTTTGTCTCAATTGGAAGAGAAACAAAAAGCAAGAAAAAATACACTGTGAAAAATAGTATCAACAATTATGGGTACTGAGGGTTACCTGAAGGTGATATGCTGAAAAATTTGAGTAAAGACTGAACAAGTCCTAACATCAAGTGGGGTACAAGGTTCAACCACTTGAAATCAATGGAGTGAAAAGAAAAATGATAAGCATATTTAAGGCAGAAGTCTCCTACTCATGGCAGACAAAGAAGAGAGTGCACCATGGAGAAAGCCACAATGTCTAGAGGAGAGAACCTTGCAACCATTTGTTACCCCATGTTCATGGTGGTGCTAATGAAAGGTGACATTGAGAATGATAGAGTAGGGTTAGGTGTGGAAACCTGAACCCTTTGCTTTGGAGCAAGATGTGTTATGCATGTTCAAAACATAGTTATGTTGGTCTCCTTCATAACACCACTCAACAAAGGAGTTCCCTTGCAAATGGTAGAGAGGAGAGGGTCATGGCAATTTAGGGTTTGTGTGATATCACACCTAAACAATTGGATCCTTCTCAAACTATCCACACCATTCATAGAAATCCACGCCTGACCTTCCATGTGATGAGCACATGGAGATCAGTGTGTTGGTGCACGTGAATTGGCTCTTGACTTCCCAGGTGTACGCAACACTGTCAAATAATGTAATAGGTTGGGACACGAATAATTTCATTACCAGGATGTCTGAAAGAGTATGGTAAGGTAGGTGGTGGATTAGCTTAGAGACATTAATTCAAATGTTATGATATGGTATACCATAGTAAAGTGAGACATTACATTTTCTAGAGGAAATGGAAAACTAATGTCATGTGTGCCCCGTGACATTTTCCTTGTAGAATTATAAGTCAAGAATAAAAACTAAGGCTACTAACATGAAATTAGATTAGGAATTTGTAACCTATACTTTTTTAGGTAGGAACATATTAATGGAATATTTGAAGTTAGAATTATGAATTGTGGGAGTATTTATGCATAGTTTATCCAAGGACACAAACAATGAATGCGAGAACATGCAAATAATGCTTTTAGAGATCATATTGAAGGATGAGATATGAATGTTAGGAGTGTTGAGCTCTTAACTGGTAGTTGACAGTAAGCATAGATAGAATGATTAACTTCTTATTAGGGAAATGAAAAATCAGAATAGTTATATGTGTGGTCATATAGTTGAAAAAAAAAATGTGTGGTGAAGGAGAGGTTCATGACAGCTCGATCAAGCTCCTCCATCTCAGTCAAGCTTTCAAATTGTCGACCGAGCTCCAATTTCCATTGTGGTCTATGCAAAATCGCTCACATATACTGAGGACAGGTTTTAATAGAAAATAGAGGCTCGATTGATCCCATAGCTCGTTCAAGACAATTTTTTTAATTTTGTGCCTAGGTTGTGATGATAGGAAATTTCAAAAAAGTGGATCGATTGGGCTTAATCGATCTCCTAGATAACCTCGGGTTACATAGGAGCTCAATCGATGGTTTGCTTTAATTCTTGACTGAGAAATCTCTAAACTCTTAAATAGCTCGATTGAGGTCTAAAAGATTGTTCGATCAAGCGATTAAAAAGGCTAGTTTGAGCTACTTTTCTTCACACACAAAGAACCATCACTTTCCAAAAAGTGTAATCTAGTTTCATGCATAAACCCTTATGTTGTTGGAATTATTTATGTTTATACTTGATATTATTTAATATTGCCATTAACATATGTAACTTCGCATTTTCATATTAGGATACCATGCACATTGTATGGAATGTTTTTAATTTAGTCACAAAATCATACTAATTAATTTATGTTGATTAATATTAATGAACACATCTATTCAATCTAAAAATTATATATTAGTAGTCTATATTAATCAAAGATGAAAACAAATAAAATGAATATACAACAACTAAATTAGTCGTTTATAATGATTATTAATGAAAGTAAATTAAATGAATATAAACTACTAAATCAGTCATTTATATAATGAATATAAAACTACCAAAAAAAAGATAAATGACTATTGTAAATCATGAATTTGTGATTACAAATTACGGCTAAATTTTTCATATATACAACTCTTACTAGCTAATTTACAGTATCTTATAACATGACCAAATTCTAGTCATATTTATTTGGTCATTAATTAGTCTCATACGATGACTAAAATTTGCATATATATGGATATTAGTAGCTAATTTACAGTATATTATAATGCGACCAACGTTTTGGTCATATTTATTTTGGCATTAATTGGTTTTATCAGGTGATCATATAGTAGTATATTTTGTTGCGTATTTGGTCATTAATTGTGGAAATTAATAACTGAATCAATGACTAAATTGATGATCAAATTTATGAGTAAATATACTATTAGACGATAAATTTGAGACAACCAATTAATGACTAAGTTAAATGTGACTAAAAGTTGGTCACATTATAAGATATTGTAAGTTAGCCACTATTGGTCATTGATTGAAAAATGGTCATTTATATGCTAATTGTAGCCGTTTTTTTAGTAACTAATTATTCATTTTGTACTAGTGAGGGTTGCAAGTTGCTACTTCTCCTCCTTTCAATTACTAACCAAGGGTCAAGTTGTTGATGTGCATCCTTTCTTTAGAATTTCTCTTCTCAAGGGATGAATTATGTCATTCAAACTCATCTACACCATCATGATAAAAGACACCGAAAAAAAAATAAAACATTAGCAAAATACGTCCTTGTGCTTTCTTGTAGCTACTTCTGCTCCAAGAACTGGACATATATGGTATTCTCCCCCTGACCATATACCATCTCTTCTTTGAATAATCATCCAGTTCTAGAAACTTTATGGCTATTGGTTGAATACTTTCTCTACTAATGCATCTTTTGTACCGATTAAAAAGAAATTGATTCCATTGAAAATAAATGGTATTGTTGCTACTGCATGTACAAACAATTAGTGATGCATTTAGGCTTATCCTTCCACTGTTGCTCCTTCTACTAAGACTATGCTCACTTCTCTTAAGCATCCTAACAGTCAACATTTGTCTCCATAAGATCATGCTAATCCAAATAGGGAATTCTACTCAAATAATACTAATTGCACCAAAAAGTTGATACAAATTGGAAAATGTACAAGGAAAACTCTTATAACTCCTCAAACAAAATGTCCACTTGCATAAAACATTAGTCCACATGAATCAAAGACCACCAATTGACATAGTGATACCAATTGAAAGCTAAGGGACATTCCAAGCTTTTACCATTTTTTTTCATGAACATAAGATTGTGTTGACAATGATCAACCCGCCAACATTCAAGGGACCTCCCTAATGTGAAGTCCCAATTAGACCTCGCATCATTCGGTGTAGGAGTCCGATCTAGTATAAAGGCTTGGTTGTTGAATACTTAAATATTTTCCATGGTTTTAATGGCCAACAAGAGAGAGTGACACAATGGTGTCTTCAAAAAGCAAGAAGGTGTGCCTGGTGAGTGTTTAATTGTAAATGTGTCAAGGTTCTTCTACTACAGAGAGGGGAGAAGTGA
Organism: Pinus taeda; assembly: GCA_000404065.3. Taxonomy (NCBI): domain Eukaryota; kingdom Viridiplantae; phylum Streptophyta; class Pinopsida; order Pinales; family Pinaceae; genus Pinus; species Pinus taeda. The sequence continues at coordinate 77,778 of APFE030649811.1, read as the reverse complement.
GCCTCTAAGTGGGAGGTTGTAGTACCATCCAAGAAGTGACCCACATGAACCAGAAGGATCCATCTAACATCCAGTGGAATTGTCAATAGAGGATGCAATGGTCGTTACAACCAACAAATGAAGAAAGATCTGTCTAATATCCTACAGAATGGTCCACAAGGATGGGATGGAAATAAAAACCATTATAGCACATTCTTAACAAGATAAGTACTAAAATAACCGAAATATTTCAACTATCTTAACGCATGTGAAATAAAACATGAAATACAAACATCTATAGAATAGTCTACAAACATTCATAATCCATGCATGAAGAATGTGTTGGCCTTGAAGGCTTCTGTTATTAAGTAAAATTTTCAAGACACATATTTACAATGTACATCACTAGCTCCAGTAGTGGAGCATCGGAGCCACTCCTTGCTCCTAAAAGAACTAGCTTATCTCTCTAATGCCTTGTGGGAGGAGCCTATGTGAAAAATTTCTTTGCTCATAAAACGAGGGAGTATATATAACCAAGCATGACTCTTTGACCACCCTCATGATTGTTTGACTTCCTATGACTTTTCAACTTACATGACACTTTACATGCCATGTGTGTCCTTTGGACTTCCACTTTACAATAGATTTTGAATACAATATATATGATCCAAAATAGTGATGTGGTATATGACCACTCATGAAACGACATGGCATGACATTGTTGACATAGATTTCTTGAGGATGTGGTAATGTCAAGACACTGTTGCTACTGAGTACTGGATGTTTTCTTGAAGATGCTTTATTTTCATCTTTTCATGGCTCGGTGATAAGGAATATTCAATGGTCTCAAGTCTTGGATTGTGGTCACAAACTAGTGTCCCTTCCCTTTCTCTTGATTGATCAACTTGTAAGTTAAACTACAAGAGAGTCTTTAAGCATGGTTCCCTACTTCTTCTCTTTCTCTATCATCTTTCCATGACATGAGAGGGTACTTGTTCCTACAATTCACGCATGACGAGATGACATCAATATGAAAACCCCCTAGTCTAAGATGATACATTTTGATCCACCAACTAAGCCGAGAACAAGTGATAGGTTGGGAAGAGGGGATCAGTGATTGTGTAGTGTGTATTTCTAATGGCCAGGGGAAAATCTTGATCTCTGAGACTATGTAGTGCATAAATCAAGCATGTCTAATGGACAAGACTGCGCAGTTCTTGAAGTCAAGGGATTTTGGGCTACTACATAGTACAAGGGATGAGGGGATGATATTGAGGTTTGAGGATGCAAAGTGCGTAGTTTAAGCTAGGCTAGGGACATGATTGCACAATTATGGAGGTCAAGGTCAGGGCTTGGGAAGAGAAACTATGTAGTGCAACTTTTTTGGGAGGCATGAACTTTGCATTGTGCAGTGCTAAGAAGTAGGGTCATAGCTAGAGGACTGAGATTGTGTAGTGTGTAGCTTAGGGGAGGCCCAATGAAGCTAAGTTTCTTAGTGAGGAAGTTTTTCTAAAAATGGTTGTGTGGGATCAATGAGCTCGATGCGAACAGGGATGAACTTTGACTTTGATCACACACTAAGAAGATGAAATGACAATATAGATAATCCAAACACATCAATAAATCATTTCCCTCTGTGCAATAGCTTTACAGCATGGTATGACAAGTGCGACACTTAACATCGACTATAGGATGACTGTGAGGACACTTGTGTGACAATTCTTAGAGCTTTGTGAATGAGAGAAACAAATGTTTACATAGTTAGAACAACTCATATACACAAATATAGACCCTTGAAACCATAAGAATATGTTAGTACATATTGCGCAGCAATCAAACATGCCAAAATATGATAGTTTACCAAAAATGCAAAAGGGAACAAAACTCTTCGACAAACTCAAGAACTAAGCTTTGGTGTTTGCAAAAATGATGTACAAGACTAAGGAAGTCTTTGAAATTGAGTATAAGCCAAAATTTTGGAGGGTGTTGTAGCGTATACAAAACTTGGCAACACATTGGTATGAATTCCAGGTTCTCTGTCTCGGTTAACTTCTTTTGTTCAAGGCCTTAGTTCTTCAAGAAGTATTGATTCATCTTGCATATTACTTTGATCTTCCCACTTACCCCACAAATAGACATGGTACCCTTTATGCCTTCTTGGTTGAACACAACATAATATTTAGTGATATCACAAATTTTCAAGTTAGGAAGGGTAGTGTAGCTTGCAAGATTAAGATTTTCATAGTATAGTTTTTCATCTTTGGTGTTGCTCCACTACCAACAGGCCTAGACAATAACTTGATGGAGTCACATAGAAACACAAACATTGCTTTGCTGCCAACAAGCCTAGACAATAGCATGATAGAGTTGTTTTATTCACCTCTCTGTGTAGGAATCATTTATCTTCTTTCACCTTTATTTATTTATTTTAAAGAGAACTATGCATTGACACTTATTTATTTTGGGGCAGAAGAAGGATCCTGACTTATTGAAAGGAGAAGAGGTTGTTCCTTCAGAGAAGAATTTGCTCGTTTATATTTTTCTCCTTCTCCACTTCTACTAATTGGACAAGTATGAAGACACTAAAACATAAAGACTGAGTGTAGGCCTGAGGTTTCCAGAATAAACATGGGTTCATGGTTGGACCAAAACTCTCCTTACAGATAGATTGTATTTTTCATCGAAACTCCATTGGTCAAAAGATATAAACAAAACAAGGAAGATGGAAAAAAGGTTAGCCAAATGTTGAAGTGTCACAAGACTCTTTAGACTTCAGTCACGCACATACTAGAAACCACAACATGTACATGCACAAAATTTGTTCACATGACGAAAAAAAACAAAACTCAAGCAAACAAGAAAGAAAAGACTATGTACACAGAGTATGGCATAGTCCCAGATCTTCATTGAAAGTAATGTTTTAAGTCTTGGCCATCGACAGGGAGAGATTCAATCTTCCTATCAAGTGATTGAAGATGATAAGTATGCTGGCCAAGAATTTTATGTACTATGAATGGCCTAATCCACAGGGACTAAAAATTAGTGTGTTTTCCTTTGTCTTCATGGACTTTATCCCACTTCAAGGCTAATTCACCCACACTGAAGTTGTTCTTCCCTACAAACATCATATTGAACCACCTCTTGATATGATTTCGGTGAAGTGAAATTTTTTCTTTTTTCTTTCAACCTTTCTTTCTGTAGCTTGCAAAGGGTGTCCATCCTACGCTGCACTATCAAACACAACTTGCCTTGGGATTCTTGTGAGAGTTGGAGGGAATGAAAGTAGATGTTGGGCGGGAGTATGGCTTCTTTTCTATATACTAGGAAGTAAGGGGAGGTGTTCAGGGAAGGCTTTGGTGTGACACATTCATCCCATGGGGAATTTACCAAAATAGAGTTCCAGTTTTGCTTCTCAGAGAATATAGTCTTTTTGATAATGCAGATTAGGTTCTTATTCTATGGATTTGGAAGACCATTCCCCTGTGTAGAAAATCTGTTCATAGGTTAACTTGATAATGCAATATAAATCAAATCAGAATACTATAACCTACTTCTACTATCAATTTGCGGAAGCTTAAAGATCAAGTTGAACAATATAACTAGAAGAAGAAGAATCAATTGCACAATACACATGAAAATACTTTGGGGAAAACCTCAGCTAAAAAGAACACACTATTTTATTATCATATAGGTGGAAATACATAGGAACTATACAAATCATTAGCTCTCACAGCTAGCCAGCTCTCAATACAATCCTCACCAATGCTCACAAGCAATCTTGGCTTCTCTCCAGCCTTCCTCTCTGCCCTCCAAGCTCCTAAGTCCTTGCGTTGTTCCTATTGGATGATTCTTCTTTTACCAAGTGGATGATCTCCTCCAAAACTGTGCAATCCACAAGGATTTATCCTTGACTACATGCATGAGTTTTCTCCATGAGAAAACACATGCAAATAATAGTACACTGTACTTGAACATTAATCTCAACTGGGTCTTTCTTAGAATAGACATGCATGAGTTTCTGATGAGGGAATCTTTAGTTAATTGGAGTAGCACTAGTTGAGTGCATTAATACATCAGCTGACCATTAACTCAATATTAGTTCCTCAAACAGTTTGGAACTAATTTAATTGGACTTAGCTCAGTAAATTGAGTTAACTAATTACAACTCAAATATAACTCAATCTTATCTCCTTAATTTAAGGGATAACTCTTGCATGACTTTAGAAAGACTTCTAACTTGAATTTCTCCAACTAATTAATTTAAAATAAATTAATTAATTATTTCAAAGTAGTTGTTAAGACTAAATTCGATTTTAATTCACACTTTAATTCAAGGACAAATTAAATTGGAATATTCTTGTTGCCATATTTCAACACTCCCTCTCAACAATAAAGGGATTATCTGCCACCCCGATCCTGTCTCTATGGAACTCAAATTTACACTTTGACAATGCCTTTGTCAAAATGTCAGTACCTTGCTCCTCTATTGAAATATACTGTAGCTAATGATCCTCCTTTCTACCTGTGAAAAGCCATGGGAAACAAATCTTACCTTATGTTTCTCCACACTACCATCAACAGCTTGGTTTACCTTGTAAATCCAATGGGAACTCACAACTGACTTGTTCTCCGGTCTCAAAACCACGTTGCAAACACTGTTACGAACTATGGAGTCATACTCCTCCACCATAGCATCAACACAAATCGGCTGTTGCACTGCTTCCTCAAAGGAAGATGGCTTGGTCTCAACACATTCCCCAACAAGGGCCATGTATCCAATGTACCTCTCAGGTGACCTCTATCTATGCTGAGAAGATGGTGCTCCCACATTCTCTCTCGCATCCTCCAACAATCTGTTATCTTCTCTTGTGCACTTCTGTCCATCTCTGGAAGACTTTGCTTGAGTGGATGTCTCCACTCTTGGAACCTCTACATGCGGCTGCTCCGCATTAGTCTGAGGCTCCTCCTCCTTAGGAACCAATAGTTCCTCCATAGTCTGTAGTTGGATCTCCCTCTCAAGGGAAACTCACATGGCCTTCTTCTCATCAAACTTGAGATCTCTGCAAACCATTGTCCTCCAACTAGTAGGCAAGTACACCCAATAGTTGTGAGGTGTATCACTATACCCCACAAATATCCCCAACTTTGATGTCAGCTCAAGATTCTTTCATACATCCTTTGTCACATGGCAATATACCGATGAGCCAACGATCCTGAAGTGACCCACAACTGGTCTCTTATCAGAGAAATCTTCTACTGGTGTCTTCATCCCAAGTATGCAATGTAGGCTTCTATTTTGCAGATAGACCGATGTGTTGCATGCCTTAGCCCACAACTGAAGTGGTAGGCCTTGGTCATGGAACATTGCCAATGTTGCCCCTACAATAGTTATGTTCTTCCTCTCGGCCACCCTATTAGTGTCAGTGTCTTCACACTACCATCAGTTATCAAAATTCACTCTTTTGCATTCATATTAGGAGTCCCATTCTCAATGACTTGCATTCCATTAGGTCATGGATCAATTGATGGTAGGCACATTTCAGTTTTTTCCCTCATGACACATATTTGCTGATCACTTTCCATGTGTGATTCAGTCAATGGTTCAAGTCCAGGTTCATTTCAGTCTATTTCATCAAATAGGTCTTAAGTCTTAGGGTTTCAGTTTCATTAGGAATTAGGGTTTCACCATGTCAAATTTTCAGTAACCATTGACCAATAAGGGTCAGTAGACACATGAGGATGAAAATAATCATCAGGAAACTTTTAATTTCATAATTTGAAAATTTAATAAGTTTTTCACCTCAAAACCAGTTTGAGGTGAAAACAGAGCATTGTTCTTTATTTGTACTTTCATGTAATTTTATCACTTCTCATATGTAATTAATGATCTCATGTTGCTTCTGGTCACCTGCTGATATCTCCAAGTACATGCCACTGCGAAAGCAAAAGATTATTAAGCATTAGTTCACCTATTTTAAGCAAAAAGTTAAGCATCCAAAAACAGAGCATTTGAAAAAAAGCTAAAGGACATTATAAAGTGGGTTTTGGAGAGTGAAAAAGTAAAAAGTGCCCAAACCATATAAAGGTCATTTCTTTCTCCAGTTGGTCCATTTTTAAAGTTGAAGTTCATGAGAAAACTCACGATTTTAAAGGGTTATTGAGCAAAAGGAGTAAATTGTTGTCTTCTTGGAGGAAACTGCCCGGCGCTGTGCACCAAAACTTGGCACTATGCACAGGAGCTGCGCTACGCACTTGGGCTTTTTCTCCTTTGTTTTTTTTAACTGGCGGTACGCACAGTAGTTGTGCTACACACCTGGGAAGTGCACTACAACCCTATCATCTGAGCTACAAATTGCTGCAAGATTCATCAAATCGCATCAAAACTCCAAATTTCTCCATTTGTAAGTAAGTAACATCACTTTTTCTTACAGATAAGAATTGTTGCATTGGTTTTGAGTTGTGTTCTCCCTCCAAAACATCAAACCCTAATTGTCACTAAATTGTTCCATATTGTAAAAATACAGTCCTAACTGATGTCTCATTACTGATGTCCCATAAAACCCATCCTCCCATACATAATTCTCTCCCTAAAGCTTTTCCCTTCATCCCAAACCCTATACCCATATATCCCAAACCCTACAATACTCCTAAACCCTACGCTATTCATTAACCCCACTCACTCCCTACATTCCTTCCCATCCTAGTTTACCCTAACCTATTTTCTTATTTAAATATCTTCATACTCATCATATCCTCATTCACCAATCCACCACTCTTCATTTACCATAAAGACAAATAGTTGTACAACAATGGAGAGGGACAATGAGTATGAAATGGAGGAAGAAAAACAAGTGATAGTTCCAGGGAGAGAGACACTCAGGGCAGAAGGCTTCATAAGGGAGGAAAACATATCAAAGAGGAGCCCACCAGTTTTAGGGAGTTGCAAACCTACCCATTTTCCCTTTCTTTTTTTAGAAATCAGTCATGTTTCAGTTTTTGTGAAATGGTGGAAAGGGTAAAATCCCATCATGAATTAGCAAGGTTGTTTGTTGCACATTTGGAGGACAACAATGAGGTAAACCTTGCTGGAGTCACATTCACTTTGTCACCAGCTATCATTTTAGAGGCTACAGGTATTCCAAATGTGGGTGAAAAGTGGAACAAAGGTCAATACATTGATAGGGAGTACTATGAGCCTTAAATTAAGGCTAAATATCATAACAAAATTAACAGAATATTCCCCTTCAAATTCTTGGAGGACAGGTTTGCTCCATTAATGAAGATCATGATCAAGTAATTTACTTGTGAAGGTTCTCCAGAATATATGCCTACCACATTAGATTGCTGATGCATTTCACTAGGGTGAGAATGATGAATATCCCCTACTTCATATTCAGAAACATAGAGAAGATGGCATTCATTGTAAAGAAGAAATCATACCCCTAGAAGCTAACCAGCATCTACCACTTCTCTGTGATTAAAATCATTGTTTTGCATCAGCTGAACCTACTTAGCATACCATTGGAGACCTTCATTTCCCATGAAATGTTCAAAATCCCTCAAGTCTTTTCATTAGTGCCACATGAAGAAGGTGGACCTTCAAGATAGGAAAAGGTGCAAGATAATAAAACTGTTGGAGTGCTAGTGTTTGTGACATATGAGAGAGGCCCTAGGAAACTCTTTGTAGCTACCAGGCAAGTATTATCTCCACAAGGAGTGGAAGGGGTCTCGCCTTCATCTTCAAGCCACAGGTAAATGCTATCTCCACAAGGAGTGGAAGGGGCTTTGCCTTCATCTTCAGCTAAATAGGTACAGGTTGGGTAACACAGCAAGAGAAAAGGTAAGGGAAAGGGAAAAATGCATGAGAAGGATCCTAGTGATGGGCAAGAGAGATATTTTGACCTTGTTGACCATTAGGAGACACAAGGAGTTGTTGTCATTGATTTGGAAACTCAAGGTATAAAGATAACTAAAGGCATGATCATCAAGGAGAAAGAGGCTAATATACAAGCCTTGTCGGTCAATTTAGAGAGGGAAAAGTGGATCATCAATTATCTAGATCAACAAAACAAATGATTGACTGACAAGCAAATCCTCATGGAGTTGCAAATGATCAAGGAGAACCAACAAAAGGAAAAGAAGGCAAAGGTCAAGATGACCTCCATTGAGCAAGAGATTGAGAATGACCTGGAAACATGGCTTGAAAGGGTCAACATACACCTTGAAAATTTGCTTGAGAAGTCTAATAGAGAAAATAATATGCTTCGTCACCTGGCCTATCACTATATGACTCGGAACAAAATATGCAATATAAGGATGAGGAAACTTAAGGTAAGGTTGCAGAAGGCCTTGAGAAGCAAAAAGGAGTATTACAAGCTACAAATCTTGGTTGAGGCCTCAATATCCCATCAAAGCAACTAATGATGGAGCCTTGTGCCAAATCTAGGCAAGTTTTGGTGAGATTTTGTCATTTTGAAATTTTGAAATTTTCCAACACAGAAAATCACATTAGGTGCGTAGTGCCACCAACGCTATGCTTTTGACTGGGAGACTTTTTGGAGGAATGGTTTGCATATTCAGATTTAGCATGATGAGAACATCAATCCCTGAAATTTTCAGTAAATTTGGAGAAAATCTTGGTCACCTAAAGGTCAAAAAACCATAAAAAAAAAATGACCTCTCTGCCTCTTCTTAAACACATAGGAAGTAGCATGGGGAGATTCCACTTTTTAGGAGGAAATTGACCTCCAAATGAAAAATTCAATATGTTCCAAAAATTAGACAGGAATACCTTTCCAATGAGCTATCTTGGGCTCAATTTGGCTAAGATGAAGGCCTCCAAAACCAGCTAAGAAGTGGCGCTACACACATGACAGGTGGCACTACGCATAGAACTAGTTTGCTCAAAACTCTAAATTTCACCTAGTTTTCCTATAAGTTGAATTTTTATTCCATCTTGGATGAATTTATGATTGTAAATGATGCTATACTATGTAAATGTAATTATAAAATGACCTAAAAGGGTAGATTCATCATTTTGAGGTGGTTTGGGGGTGAATGAATTAGTTTCCATGGTTTTAGAGACAAGTTGTTCCACTGTCTATATTCCTATTCCTAATTTAGATATGGTTGAAACAGTCCCTTATCTCTTGGATTCGACCCATGATGGCTAGCATAGGTGGTTTTCATGTCTATATTATGTATTTTCTTCTTCATTGGTAAATGTTGGACTCTTGTGGATGCTTTGAGCTACATTGTACATCTCCATAGGAGTTTAGCAAGGAAATAAACCATGATTTGCAGCTATTTTTGTGGGATTCTTGTGGTAATGTGCTTTGCATTGTTTCTCCTTTTGTCAGTGGTTTTTCTCATGTGTTATATGTGCCAAAATCTATTTCATTCTTCTTAACTAAATGAAATCAAGATAGATAGGTGGAATACATTGGTGATAGTGCTCTGCCTTGGGAATACATTTATTTTTTTGATGTTTTCAGTTGTTTGAAGAGGACTCATGATCCTTGCATGCCCTCCTCGGCTCCTCACCAGTCTTAGACCTACCATCTCACTCAATTCCAAGTGCCAAAACACTTACCTACCTCGCCCCACAGAACACCCTGCCATTTTGACTTGATTTCTCGAACCCAAAGCTGTCTGCTCCATTTAATCCAACAAAAAAACCTTCAAAATTGACCAAAAACCCTAGAGCTACTATACCTAGCCTAAAATCAATATTTAATTCATTCATCTCAACTAATATTGACAAGGAGAGATCCATCTCCTAACCTGGTAGGGCTAGCTACTAGGTTAACCTTGGTTTGTGGTTATCCTAAGATTACCTCCCTTTAGCCTGAGGTCAATCTAGGCTCTAACACACTCCATTTTGTTGTGGATTATGAGGTGTCGTTAATTCTCGTTTAATTCCTTCCACTACACAGAAGTCCTTAAACTCTTGAGAGACATATTGTCCACCATTGTCGCTTCTCAAGGCCTTGATATTCTTATGTTAGGCCACTATACTACTAGTGTAACCCCTTATTGTTATTAGCACAACCCACTTGTTATATTGATGTACCCATGTAGTGCCCATATTGTTACTATTGTGCCCCATAGAAGCCCACTATTGTTATTATTGTGCCCTTACATTATTATTGTTATGTCGGCTCTGATTATGTTATGACCCCTTAGACTCCTATATATAGAAAGGAGATCTTTTCATTTTTATCATCCAAGAATTGTTCATTTATGTAATGTAAAGGAGGTTCCCCCTCGAAGAGGCTGAATTCTAAGGCATTGATCTATCTTTTCTATCTTTTCTTGAGCTGGTTTCATAACATCTTCCCTGACTCTTTCTCAACCAAAGCTTTGAACTTACAAAACTTTGTGAAATTTTGGTCCTTCTTTTGCATGAAATAAATCCAACATTAAAGAGAATATTCATCAATGAAAATCACTTAATACCTTTTCTTCGACATGGATGCCATCGAGAATGGTCCACACAAATTAGTATGAACTTGCCCTAAGATAGCCTCTGCTCGACTGCCTCGGTCATGAAAGGAAGACTTGGTGTACTTTCCCAAGGTACAACCTTTGCATGTGTCAAATTTCTCAAGCTTACCTTTGGGAAGTCCTGTAGATATCTACTACATTATTTTCAAAATCCCATGATGCAAATGGCCCAACCGCCTATGCCACAACTCGCCAATGTCTTGGCTTTACACCAATTTTGCTTTCGTACTCAATGCTGCACAATCATCTACCTCTAGTTTATAGAGATTCTTCACCCAAGTCCCTATCGTCTTGCTTTGACCCATGGATATGTGTCTTAAGAATTCCTTTCCTTTACTGAAGACAACATCATAGCCCTTTTCCTCCAACATCGTGACCAATACCAAGTTCTTCTTCAGTCTAGGCACATACATCACATCTGTCAAGGTGATAGGAGCTCCATGCTCCCTCTCAAAAGCAACTACGCCCACTCCTAAAACACTATACCTTCCATCGTCACCCATTTCTATGTACATCTTGAGGTCTTTCTCCTCCAAGGCACTAAATAAATTTTTATCGCCAGTCATGTGGAATGAGGCTCCACTATCAAGATGCCAGACACAACCCATCATTGATGACAGTAAAGTCCATTTCAAACTGAGAGGCTAATGCCTCACCTTCTGATCCTTTTGAGGATCCCTTCACGAACTTCTTCAATGGGAAATTAGTCACACAATGTCCCATCTTGTGACAATTAAAGCATCTTACTTTAGACATGTCACCCTTCTTCCCTACATGAGAAGATTTCGATTTGAAATGGGAATCCTTCCCCTTCCCTTTCCATTCCTTACTTGCTAAGGCCAAATTTTCTTCATCATCATTCTTCGATGAAGAACCATATTATGTGCTCCTCCTAATCTCCTCCTGCTTAAGACCTGACCACAATAATTCCCAATCCAACAGTTTCTCCCTTCCATTCACAAAGTTTTGGTAGCTATTCCAACTCTTTGGAAGGCTAAGGAGAGCGAGGCTCACCATATCATCATCGGTACTAGTTATTCCCACACTGCCAATCTCATCTCTACAGTTGGTTAGCTTGTTCAGATATGTGGAAATAGTATCACCCTTCTCCATCTTCATTCTTCGAAGCTTATCCTTGAGCGCCAATTTCCTCTAGTTGTTACTGTTCTGGTAGAGGTCCTTCAATGTCCTCCACATTGAAAATGGAGTATCCTTCCCATGGAAACTCGAGACAATATGGTCTCGAACTCCCTCAAGGATGATCCTTCTCGCCTTCACCGCACACTTCTTCAACTCAGCCAACTCTTGTGCGTTAGTTGAAGCTAGATTTGGGATTTCTTAATCAATGAATTCCTGCAAGCCATTGTCTTCTAATACAACCTCCATTCTACCTTTCCATTCTATGTAATTCGAGCTACCTTCCAAGGCATACTCGAGTCTCAAGCCATAGAACGCCATTGGCTAACCTTGAAGTATGATATGAATTTGATTTTTGCCTGCAATCCCGAACTTCAAACTTTGAATTCTCTTCTCAGTATACTATTCACAACTCTGATACCATGTAAAAAATTTCCATAAATCAAGCTCTGATACATAGAAAATTTCTACAAATCCAACTCTGATACCATGTAGAAAATATGCAGGTAGGTTAACCCGATAATGCAATATAAATCAAAGCAGAATACTATAACCTAATTCTACTATCAATTTGCAGAAGCTTAAAGATCGAGCTGAACAATATAACAAGAAGAAAAGAATCAATCACATAATACACATGAAAATACTTTGGGGAAATCCTCAGCTAAAAACCCCACACTATTGTATTATCATATAGGTGGAAATACATAGGAATTACACACAGCCTTAGCTCTCATAGCTAGCTAGCTCTCAGTACAATCCTCACAGATGCTCACAAGCAATCTTGGCTTCTCTCTAGCCTTCCTCTCTACCCTCCAAGCTCCTATTTCCTTGCATTTTTCCTTGTGGATGATTCTCCTTTTACCAAGTGGATGATCTCCTCCAAATCTGCGCAATTCTCAAGGATTTATCCTTGACTGCATGTATGAGTTTTCTCCATGGGAAAACACATGCAACTAATATTACATTATCCTTGAACATTAATCTCAACTGGGTCTTTCTCAGAATAGCCATACATGAGTTTCTGATGAGGGAATCTTCAGTTAACTGGAGTAGCACTAGTTGAGTGCATTAATGCATCAACTAACTGTTAATTCACTATTAGTTCCTCAAACAGTTTGGAACTAATTTAACTAGAATTAACTCAGTAAACTGAGTTAACTAATTACAACTCAAATATAACTCAATCTTACCTCCTTAATTTAAGGGATAACTCTTGCATGAGTTCAGAAAGACTTCTAACTTGAATTTCTCCAACTAATTAATTTAAAATAAATTAATTAATTATTTCCAAGTAGTTATCAAGAATGAATTCGATTTTAATTCACAATTTAATTCGAGGAAAAATTAAATTGGAATATTCTTGTTTCAATATTTCAACACCTTGCATATAATAATTAGTTTAATGCTTCAACATAATACCACTTTACAATGTAAAATCATAAAGACTTAGTGTTACACAACATTTTTTCATTGTCCGTATACCCCCCTTCCTTGATCCTGGAGGAATTCTATAGTGAACCTCGCATGCTTTGCCTTCATGGAGAAACTCCCATCATGTCTCTCTTTCATGAGCAGATCATTTCCCTTTTGCACCATTTCCCTTGAAACTTTTGTTTTGCCTAGTTTACAAAACCAGCAGTAATGGCCTTTGTCGCCCCCCCTGTGCGCCGATGTGTAGAAGTTAGCACTATTCCCCTCACTGACTGGTGTGATCGAGCTATGCTCCAGTCATGTTGGTCTTGCTATGGAAATTTTTTTAAATTAGAGTTGAAGCTTCTGGCACCTGAAACTCCGTAATGGAAGTCTGGTAAATGGTTTGGTCGGATAGGGTCTAGAATGACAGTTTAGGCTCTTTTCCCCTATAATGATCGAACTACATCAAGGGATAAGTCTTTCCCCCATGAGAAGATGATCCATCTCCCATCCATATTTCCTATATAAACCTCACTTCTTCCCAGGCATAAGCCAGTGAGAGTGTTGGTTGAGTGTGAGTATACTATTTTGATTAGAGAAGCAAGCTATTACTAGTTGTAGCCATCTAGTTGTGTGAGGGAGAAGTGTGTTTGGTTTGGACTGATGCCTAAAGGGAAGAGCCTTTAAACTATTTTTGTTTGAATCTATCATAAAGTCCTTGCAGAAGTGTGTGGGAACCTGATCTTGTTAGAGGAAGACTACGACATCAAAAGGAATGGTTGTAATCTCTCTTTAATATTAATATATGAAACTATCAATTGATTTCCTACATGATTTGTAATATTACATATTCATATATTGATGCTTCTTGACTCATTAAGTAGGTTGAAATGCAATTTGTCTATTATTATGTTTGTGTGTTGTTGCTTTTTACTTGTTTTAGGGTCTTGAAGAAGGAAGCGAGAGATTGTTGGAGCGAGCAAGCTAGGACATCATCAAGCAGGATACTCGACCAAGAGGTAGGCCCTCTTGATTGATTTTGACCTAAGAAAATATTCAATAGAATTTATCTATTGTGGCTAGACCCATTATTGGGCTAGAGGAATTTGTTCGTGTCCGCACTTATAATTTTACTTCACCACAAATTGGCGATAATACTGGGGAGATCCCATCTTTTGTTTGTTTTTGATTTCATTATTTCATGAGAACTTTTCCAGTTCCATGTTTTCCCTTTGGTTCTGTTTCTTTTCTCTTGCTTATTGGCCTGAGTCCAAAATTCATAATAGCAGATTTGGTCCCTGCTTTAATTTTCTTTTTTTTTTTACTTAGTTACTTCAGCCAATGCACTTAAACCACTGACAATCATACTGATAAGTGTGAATTGCTAAGGAATAGTCATGTCGACTAGCTTCTGATGCTTGTTGTCGGTTAGGCAGTCGCGCCGATGCCTGTATGCGAAGATTAGTGCCTGACCCAATCTTGGCCAGTGTATTTTGCTCTTGTAATTTTCACCCTTTAAGCCTTTTGGACTAGTTTCTCCTTGACTAGAAGGTTTCATTTAGATTTCTTTGTGTTCTTGCTTGGTTTAGCCCACCCTCTAATGTGTTATGTCTGGCCTTGTGTGAAGTTCTTTTGTAGTACTAGTCAGTTGTGTTGATCGGCGCTACTTTTGGCCCAAAAGTCCCTCCAGTCTCAAGTATTATCCAGAAATAGTGTCCACTCGGATGCTGCTATTCCCACTAATATGGGTGGCTATCTTAGAAACAAACAATCAAAGTCTACTATTGTTTCCTTTTATGAAAATAGATGAGAGGTGGAACAAGAAGACCAACCTGATTCTTGCGCTTGATATCCTCTCCTTCTTGATAGAGTTTCACCGCTTCTTCTTTGTCTGCCCAACTTCAATAGAACCTGTGGAATCACAACACCATACTACTATGGAAGAAACAAGGATCCAAATTCATAAATAATATAGGATTAGAGGGTTATTAACCATATGGATGCATATATAAACAAGTACACAAGAATATGGAAGGAAACAAGAATAGCTTTATTCAGATGAAAAGTAGCAAGAAGATTACAACCATGTGCTCTGACCCAGCATCATCCTCCAGCTAAGAAGCCCTTCTTCACTTCAAGCAAAGCTAGATCACCCAACACTGTGAATGTACACCAGAATACCAACAACACTTTTCTATAAGATACAAAATTCCAGCCTCTGGATCTCTGTGATGAGGGATCCATATATAGATGATTACAGAGAGGTGAGTCATCTTTTGGGATCTTGATTAGTGTCTTCTCTCTGATAGTTCCTGCTTCCACTTGGAGAATGATGATCTCTTACTCATCCCTGGTCGAAAATGGAGTGGCAAGTGTTAGAGGGGAAGCTTCTGGAAGATTCCATGATCTTCCACCTCACATTTTGGTCCTTGCCATTTGTCCATTCCCGACCATCATACCCTACATAGGAGCCAAACAGTATGCATCACACCCTGTACATTGAGAAGGTGATATGCATCGCACCCTCTGCATGGAGCTTTCAGTATGGTCCAGTTTTGACCATTTATGAGCAGTTTTCAGTGGAGAACTTCTGGGAGATGATGTAATCAGTTGACCTTGTTCCTTTAGGCAGTGAATCAACCCTTTTAGGGACTTAAGATGCCTCAGTTTATGGACATCTGTGATTGGGGTTGAAGTGCCCAAAAATGTCTATAACACTAGCCCCAACGGGCAACAACATTTTCAAATTAAAAAAATGTTGAAACATATAATTGCCCAACGAATATGACCAATCACCACATAACATTATTGTAAACTAACTTTGATATCAGTCAATGAATAACCATGCCTCTGTTTAGACAAAACGATGTAACCACCAAGTTAATACAAAGCGCCATTCCATATGGGAGGTCGACGGAGTTGGAACCCCCAACTACCCCGCTCCCAACATAGCGCCTTTACCAGCAGGCCAAATGGCGCCACTTGGAAATGTCCACTGACACAATGGTATTATAACTCACCAATTTGCTCAAAAAAGAGGGGACCAATGGAGGATTGGCGGAACCCTGAGAGACCCAGGGGTGTGGAACTCTGAGCAAGGCTATCAATCAGATGTTGAAAATATCCCCTTAGAGGGCCATGGTGCTAGTGACACAATTGGGCAAGTTTATAGTCGATTGTGCAGAATTTTGTGCCAGGAATTTAGTGGTGACATATGTTTCTGCAGTTGAGCTCTCGATTTTCAAGCCATCATCTAGATTGGAGGTATAAGGGTCATTTTTGTAAGGTTTCTTGTAATTGATTTCTTTGATGCCACTTAATAAAAGAAGGCCTCCCCACTATTGAGAAGGGCCCATAGACGTAGCCCACATTAGGTGAACTTTGTAATCAAATCGTTGTGTCTTGGATCTCATGTTTTTTTTATCTTTTTCCACTTCTTTTCATGTGGTCTAAGTTACTTGGTTAATAAGCTCTATTATATGAAATTATGAATGCATCCTTGAAGTTAAAATATTTTGATCAAGTTTAGACTCACTTGGACTTTCCTGGAGGGTATTCTTCATTCAAGATGGCTTATACGAAGTTTAATTCCACCTGATTGTGTACATTAAGTAGTTTTTCAGCGTAACTGATTCCACGCACTTTATCTATAGCCACTTTTCAATTTGATCTTTACGACATTGGTTTTCATCACAAACTAGTGATTTCACTGTGAAAATCTTGTTTGCATGGTTTGATTCCTTAGATTTACTAGTCCATGTGTAACAACCCTGGTGAAAATTCCATTTGAAAATATATAAGACCATAGTTGATGGGACACATATTCCAAGCTGAATGTTGGGCAAGACATTCAAGGGGATGTCCATTTGGTTGTTTATGACTAAGGAAAATGACAGTGGATAAGGCTTTCGAAAGGAATGAGGCATTTATTGGAATTTTATTTATGAAAATAAAGGAAATTAGGAGAAAAGGAAGGTGAAAGGTCACAGGTTGCATGTGAGGAGGAAATTGAAGGAAAATAATGGAAAATGAAGAAACTAGAGGCCTAATTGATAAAAAGGATTTTGAGGATTAGTGGGAAAGGCTTGATCAATTCAGTTTTGGATCTCTCTCATTATTCTCTCTCTCTCTCTATTACTCTTGGACACTTAGAGTTTCATGGAGCACTTCGGAATTGGAGCAAGAAAGCCAAAGAAGGTAAGCGGAAGAAAATATCAAGCAGGGAAAGGCTGGATCAAGCCGCTCCAACAAGCTTCATTGTAGGTATTGACTTGCATGCCTATTTCCTTGCTAGATTTTGCATGAATGGGATTGCATGTGTTTCTTTTCTACCATGGCATGGGTTTTTCTAGGTGTGACCATATTTTAAACCTTGCCTTGCCATTTCTTGATAGATTGTATGAGATTGGTTCTATCATATGGTTTATGTAGGATGGCCAGATTGGATTCGAAGTTGAGTGGGGTGGATCTATGAATTGAAAAAAACATGGCCTAGTGGTCCTTGAACCAGAATGAGGATCACAAAGCCACTGGCCTAGTAACCCCTGAACCAGACTTTGGGTTGCTGTAAAGAGATATTGTGTGTCTCATTAAGCCTAGGAATTATTACCAGTGAATGACGGGATGTATGGTAAATCCAGGAGATGGATTCTCTCTCTGTTGGGCCTAGGAATCCTTGTTAGTGAATGCTAGGATATACGGTAAATCTAGGAGGTGGATTCTCTCTCCGTTGGGCCTAGTGATCCCGAGATGGGATGCATGGTAAATCCTCGAGAGTATGTCTCGGTGTAGGGTCTAGTGATCACTAAATCAGATTGTGGATGCATGGTAAAGCCTGAGAGACTAGGAGGCAGTAAAATTTCTCATGGTGTAGGACATGAACTCTAGTGGCATCCATGTTGATTGGTTTTTTTTTGTGCATTCTATGTGTCCCATATTCATGCTTGGAATATAGCACGAGGGTGATTGGCTGAAGAGAGACTTGGCTCAGCCAATCTATGGTCGGGTGGAACATGGTACTCCGATCTTTGGTTAGTTCATTCCATTCATTAATGAGAAATTCATTCCCTTGATTTCATGTGTAAATGCACTAACGTATATATGGATTTTGATGGTTGATATGTTCATGGTATTTCTGTTCCTATTATGCTGATTATATTTAATTTTTATGACAACAACTATGCATGGCCCTCAACATGTTTTTACTTGTATATGAATGGATAATGTGTCTATGAACTAATAGATGATAATGCAAAAAATGACATGAGGGAAAAAAGGTTCATATCGATTCTCAGATAAGTATGAAATCCTTACACTTAATTCTTTTGTTTACACTTGTAGGTTACATGTTGATGATATGTTTGACGAAATGGATGTCATGGCTACTAGAGGTATGGTTATGTTTTTGTTAAGTTTATTTCTTTTGCATCATTGTTTTCCTATATTTTCATTGATTCTAAGCTATCACTCAATTTTGGGCAGTAGCTTGAGCTCTGGGCTTGAAAAAGTAGCTTAAATCTCAAGGTCGCTGGCACAAAACTCACAATTTTGGTCCCTGGTCACAGGCAGACAAGCCTGTGAGAGTGACTTTCGGTTGCTAGTCTCTCCCTTTCCCATAACATGAGAGTGATGATAGCCTAAGAGATCCAAAACAGTAGTGGAACCCAGGGACATGTTGTTTGAGTGGGTGCCTTGTATTTTGAGCATTTTGTTGAAGATGTTGGATGACTATGTGTGTTGTTCCATCGATTCCACATCCTTAAGGTCACATAGTATCCTCTCGTCTCATGTTTACGCTGGTTCACATGGTTACCTGGGTGGATGTGGGAGGAGGGTGTTACAGAGTGGTATCAGAGTAGGTTGTGCTCTCTTTGGGTCATATCTGATACCACATAATTGTATTAGAGCATGGTTCACCCCTCATACTGGATGGGTGGTGTGAGTTGGTTATGCATACATGTCAGTTGCATGTGTGTCTCTTACACTTGCATTCCATGTTCTTGTTGCATTGCATAATGTTGATCATGGTTGTAGTAAGGTTATCATGAGGAGCTTGATGTTGATTTTGTGGAATGCATCATCAATATTATGTGACTAGTTACATGATTATATGTAGTTTGATTACATCCTTGTATGTTAGGTTTCATTCTTGGTATTTTGATTACATGTATCATTCTTGTAGATTGGTTACAAGAATTGATCGCTTATACTCGACTACGTGCATTCATGCATATGTGTAATCGATTATGCATTGCTTATGCATGTTGATGGTTGCATGTGGCAACGTGTACAATTGAATAATGGTTTTTTTCATGCATGAGGTCATGGTTTGTGAAGTTGATATGGTTATGCATTGATGAATGAACTCTAGCTAGAAGGATATGTATATGGTTTTTTACTTAGGTGTTATATGTCTATATGCAGTCGTTATGCATGTATGGTCTTGGTTATAGTTATGCCTAAATAATTGGTAAAACATTCCTTGTGAAGTCATGGTATGCAATTTAGGTCATCAGGGTGATATTGGTATGTTATGATGCTAATGTTGGCTGAGATAGAATAGGAGATGCAAATCATCATAATGAGATTTCAACATTAGAATTTGGGGTAAGAGCAGATCATGATATAGGTATTGTATGTTGGCATGTAGGTATGTAAGTTAAGGATTATTATATGCATTATGTTTATGTAGATGTATTTTTATGTTATGGTTACGTTCATGATAGATGTTAGTTGATTAGTGTAGTTATATGCACGTGTCAAATAGTCAAGAATGATAGTAACATGTATTTGTTTGCATTGTTATTGTTGTTTTATATTAGATAGCCTAATGGTTATGTTATGTGTTGTTGATGAGCATGGTAGGTTAACTTTTAGTTGTTAAATGATAGTTAGCTTGATGATTAGGGCTATAACATTTATACCTTGATTTTATATGTATCACACTAAGTTGGATTGGCCTATTCATATGGTTATGTTCATGGTCAATTTTAGAGGTGAATTTTAGCCCAAGCGAAACATTTAAGGGGGTTTTCATTTCAGAGGGACGAAATTTTTATAAAACACCAATTTCATATATTTGGCCCAACTATTATTTAAAAAATAATTATTTTTTTCATTTTATCCCAAAAAAAGGGGTAGATAAACTATGAAAAGACTTATTTAAGCCGATTCACCTGGTTTGAGAGGTTATATTCCATTACAGTCACACGATTTTATGCTTTGCAATGTTAAATTCGTTTGCAATTTCCCATTTTCTGGTTTGGGAGGTTATATTTGGTCCCAATAAATAAAATTATAAATAAAGTGGAGGTATGGTAAATAAATAAAACCTATTTTTATACTTACTCCAAAGGTATGGTAAATAAATAAAAATATAAATAAACTAGAGGTATGGTAAATAAATAAAACCTTTTT
>APFE030649811.1:8404-47301 GCA_000404065.3 Pinus taeda | reverse complement strand
CATGCCTGAAGCATCTTTGACATTAGACCAATATTTTCACATGGTATCCAGTAACTTCGGTAATCCTCAAGTAACCCCCACTGGAGTTTATTACCTGCCTGCGGGGAACCCACCTTATCCTCCACTTCGAGGAAAACCTATTGTTGGATCTTACCCTACAATTGGAGGAAAACCTTTTCCTGGAGCTTATGGTTAGATACCTCAGCTTGGTTTAGGTCAACCTGTTGTGGCTTAGCCTTTGATTGGTACTGCTTACCCTGGGATGAATACTATTTGGAACCACGCTTTTTCTCAAAAGTTTGTTCTAGTTGCTCAACAAGTGTCAGTTTATCAACCTGTTCAACTTAACGGACAATCTATTCCTCAAATACCTGTTCCAAGTATTGTTGTACCTATCCAATAGCATATCCAAGAAAGTTCGCAAACACTTGTTCAACAACCAACTCAAAAACCTATTCAACAACCAATTCAAAAACCTATTCATATTGGACCTCAAACACATGTTTCGCTACTGGTTCCGAGCTCACCTCAGAAATCTATCCTAGGAATATCACAAATGATTGTTCAAGTTACCCCTCAAATACATGTTCCACAAACTGCATAGGCCATCCCTTAGGAATCTACATATCAAACTAGTCCTACTGCCCAATCTACACCATAGATTCCTATTAGAAAACTTGGTATGGGGACAATGCAAATACCTTTTCAAGGCCAAGATTTTCAAAGCCCACTTTTTTAAGGTCAAGCTTTTGAGGTTCCACCTTTTCAAGGTAAATTTTTTCAAAGTCCACCTTTCCAAGGAAAACTTTCCAAAGCTAACTTTTTCAAGGTCAATTTATCCAAATTCAACCTGTTCAAAGTCAATTTGTTCAAGGTCAACCTTTTCAAGCTCAACCTATACATGGGAAATATTACTTGGGTCAAAGGGGTCAAACTCAACCTTTCCAGAGTCAACTATAGCCCGATCATACTTATCAAGTTCTTGTTCAATCGCAACCTAGTATGATTCACCCTGGTTACCATAGAGGAATGCAAATTCCAACTACACTGGCTATTCCAGGATATCCTTGGCATCCTCCTTTAAGGATTGGACTTAACCCTCAAGGTTATAAAACTATACAACAAGACCCTAACTAGTAGTTACCATTCATTGCAACCCTAGATTTACCAAACTTATCCTGACTAATGAATTATGATATTTTTTGGCCAGAATTTCCTACCAAGTTACCGAGTGATATACCGAGGTTTGAAGGAAGATCATGAGAGGACCCAATAAATCATGTGATGGCATATCATCTTTGGTGTGCATCGAATTCACTAATCAATGATTCTATCAGACTTCACTTTTTCCATATGAGCTTTAACCAGTTTGACAACCAATTGGTACATTCAATTACCTTGTGCTTATTTCCATAACTTTAACTCTCTAACAATTTTTTTTTTGACCCATTTCCATATACTAATTCGATATGACACTGGTACCAAATTTTTTACTTCCTTAAAATAATCAAAATCCACTTACATTTCCAATCATATACATGAATGGAGACGTAGGCATTGACTAGTCAAAGCTTTTATTCCATATCAAAATTTACCTGAAAGGTTTACGAATTCATTGCCTCCTGATATCACTAAGGATGTTGCTAAGGGAGGTGTTGTGATGGAAGAGAAGGTAATTTCTCATGCATAGTACTTAGACTTATTCTATACCCAATCTAGAACCTTGTACAAGAAAATCTCAAATTTACCTCGCCCAACAAATTTGAATGATCAATTAGATTCAAGTCTTATAGGATCTATTGTCGTTGATGATGTAATAGGTTTGTTAGCCAATAGTCTAAGGGTAAAAAGAAGAATTCTAAAATTACTCAAACTTTGGCCATACAAGATTCACCCATTGAAAACCTTTCTCCTAAAACTACTTATGAGATTAATGCCATAGAATCATCTACTAGAAAGAACCAATCATTCGGAGGTAAAAATAAGGGGAAAGGAAAAACGAAACAAAATGATTCTCCAAAAGAGAAAATTGATAAAACTGAACCTACTGAAGAGAAAATAAAACCTCATTATCCTTTTCTTATATGTAATGAAGATCATTATACAAAGGAATGCCCATATCATGTAGAGGTTACCAAATTCATTAAAATTTCTCCAACTCCAGTTGTTTTGAAGGATCCCTTTCCTTTTCAAGAAAGAAAAATGGTTTCACATAACACATCTTCTTCTTCCACATCGCAAGATATCATGATGATGTCTTCGCAACAAGTTATGTAGCAACAATATCAAAATATTATAGATCTAAGGGTATTGTAGTCAATGGGAATGAGACTAGTTCATCTAGTCAACATTCCAGTTCAATTCCTCCTCCTCCTTCTAAACCATTACAGATTGAGAAAATAAATCATGAAATGATGATTCTACCACCTCCCAAAGGTGTTCTTTGAAAATTGTATTTCAACCCACATGTTAAAGCTGCTTAGAACTAAAACATTTTTGAAGACTTCGCTATGTCTCCTTCAACAATGTTAGCTCTAGAAGTGTTGCAAACATGTCCAACACAAAGAAAGTTATTATTGTCAACTATTGGATTGATTGATATAAAGGATTCTAATATTATTATTTTTTATCTTGAAATTCATATACCTAGACTCCCACATCAACTGGCATTCTAGATTCCAGTTTTTGTCAAAAATAGACGAGTTTTTTGCATAGTTATTGATGAAGGAGCTTCTATGTGTATGATGTATATTTCTTCTTGGAAAGCTTTAGGTTCTCCAACTATCAATCATTCACCTACCCCTCTAAAAGGCTTCTAATGGAATATGTTTTCGTCCTTATGGAATCGTAAATGATCTACCCATAGAGTTAGAAGGTAAAACGACCACAATCGAAGTTCAAATTGTTGATGCTCAACTTGCCTATAACCTTTTTCTTGGTTGAAGTTGGACCTATGTTATGTCTACAGTGGTATCATCACTTTTCCATATGATACAATTTCCTCATCAAGGGAAAATAGTTAAAGTAGGCTAGTTGTCTTACTACACTTCTAATGCTAACTCTACAGGTAACGTACCTTTCATTGGAAAAATGAGTACTCCTTATGAGGATATTGCTATTGGTTTTTGAAAGGGCTCATCATTGATGGGAACCTTTCCACTCCCTTGTTATGAATAAAAATATTCATAAATTATATATATATGTGTGTGTGTTGGGATAGGGTCAATTTTGGGATAGTTTAATCAAATTTTCAATAGAATTTTGTAAAGAATGTAAAGTCACCGAGAAATGTGGAAGCGGAGTGCGGAGCTAAGTAGGAGTAAAAGGGGCTTTATCCCCTTGCATGGGTAAGTGATAGGTCTGTTTCAAGACTCACCCATAGGCCATGGGCCATGGTATTGCATTAGAAAGGCTATAAATATTTGATTCATAACGAGTATAGATATCATATCTTTTGGGGAAGAACAAGTGTAAGGTCAAGTGCTAAGGCGGGAGAGCTTTGTTTTCCAGTACTTAGAAGAAAAGGAAAGGCTCTTGCATCTAAGTGTGTGGAGACCTTAGCAAGTCCGTGGCTGAGTATGTGGGCCCTTGTAGTTGGGTGCGTAGGGTGGAAGAGTCTATAATTTGAGCATTGAATCTACTAAAGATAGATTTTGGACCAAATGTATTGCATCTGAGTCTTGTTCTTAATTCTCTTAAATTTATGCATTATTTCTTAATGATTTGTTTTACGTGAAGTAAAGAGTATCTTTTGCACAAATTTGTTGAACCTTTAACATTTATGCATGAAATAAGTAGTGATCTGTTTTTACGAAGCTAGCAGATAAATCTCTTATGATAAATGTTCGAAGCAGGTAGTTATGCGTGAAGGAAAATCTAGGGTTATTATTTACTACGTGAAAGTTGTAAATCTGCTTCTTTTAGGTCTGAAATCCTGATCATAGACCTTCACGAAGGTCTAGAAGCCATTTGCATAGGGTTTCAGTAGTGATCCATAGGATGATATAAATCGCGCAAAGGCTGATCAGAGCTACAAAGGCTTTAGGTTACATATCACATGATCCCTGGATGCAGAAACCTAGTTCTAGCATCCCCCAATACCACTTTGAGTGAGACTGCAGCCTACACTATGTAGGTTGTTACGGAAAGGGCTAACAGTTAGGGTTTTGTTGGTGGGCATGAACAACTCTAAACCTGGGTTAGGCCCCCTTAAGCCAACAAATGGTTCCATTTTCAAGATTGGGATTTGTCTAAGAGATATGTGATAAATGGTTTCCTACAAAGAAAGAGATTGAGAAGTGGATTGACCAAAAAGTGAACGCATTTGCAGCTTAAGAGAACAGAAGCCCTAAATTGTGCAAGGAGAAGTGGTTGCAGAGATATTTATACAGAGACAAGGCTGAAGCATTCTTCTATTTCATCCTTGATGAACTACATGAGCGATTGTCTATATTGGCCGATAGTCAAGGGAAGTGGAGGCTTGATGTCCCTATAGTGTGGACTCTGGAACTGGTGCGATGTCTGGAAGCATCAGGAAGTAATATCACACAGGTCGTGGATCATTGGATTGATCACACACTTGGAAGTTTTCTGATTGAGTTCACAATCGATAGAAACATCAGCTATAGTGAAGCGAAACATAGGCTCTTTAAGGGACCACGAGGTAAGTATTTGAAATCATTAGAAACTTGGATTAAAATGCATGATGTGAAAATATGGTTATGCATCTACCTTGATGTTTGGGGCTACACGAAGTGGGATATTCTTTAGAAGAAATGAAGGAACAAGATTAGAGTATAGTCTGCTCATTGAACCCCCTTCAAGTGATGATGAAGGGACGATACTTACTACACTACTAAGTGCAGTTCAGTTAATTAAGTAGGGTATCCTGAGGATACCTCATCCATCCACTCCACCTCCACCACATATGCCTACACCTTCGCCTCAACCTCCACCTCCACTTCCACCATTCAACATGGCGAACCTGATGAAGATTGGTTTTTATAAGCGGTAGGGAGTGAAGATCGTGAACATTTCTGGTTTTTTGCAGGAGTTGTATTGACAACACAACAGATTACAGATGATAGCATAAATAAAGCACAACTTGTCACAACCTTACAAGATTGTGCATTGACATGGTACATTAAGTACTGCACTGATAATCCCACCGCGACGTTGGACGAAACCCAACAAGCTCTGAACAAGGATTTTAGAAAGCCCAAGTCAGAGGTGCATTTAGTGACTGAATTTAAAGAGATTCAACAAAAGGCAGATGAGACACCTTGGGATTTCCATCAAAGGTTGAAATTCCTGATCAGGCAAGCCAATATGGTGATTACAGAGTCCCAGCATCACGACTCGTATATAGTGTCAATCGTGTCGCACTTAAGAGTGCCTTTGTCACTATAAAAGATAGAAGCGCAAGCAGAAGCCTTAGAAATTGTGATGATGATCGACGGCTCACCCATACAGGATATAAACCTTGAAGTGAAACAGATTCACTCACTGCTGGAAATCCTGTACTTGGAGTTGTAGATCCTGAAGAAAGGAAACGAAGCCCAGTTGGAGGTGCGCATTGAAGTGTGGTGCTTGAAGTGTAAGAGCCATGGGCACGATAAGGACCATTGCCTGGTTTATAAGAACTATCTTATTGGGGGAGGGCTTACTCACCTGAACCGAGAGAGTAATGTTGGGCCAAGTGCGGGAGATGCACCATGGTGCGCTATCTGTTAGGTTACAAGGCAACATGCGATTTATAATTTCCATTTACTACAGAAGTTTGTACATACCCCTCGTCAATTGTTTTGAAATTTATGTAAATCTGTAGGTCACAACGAATGAAATTGTATGAGTTATGAGTTGATGATGGATAGAACCCCTACCTATCGAATGCACGTAGAAATCTAGCCTTAGAATGAGGGCATAGGAGTAGCATGTGGAGGATTCCAAGGCCGAGGACAAGGAAGAGAGGGTTGAACTGGTTGACGACATGGCCAGATACTTTTCTATAACTATGGCAAAGCAGTACACTTCGTGCGAGATTTCACAATCCCCACACATCTGTCATGTAAGTATTGTCGAAAGTTTGAACATGTGATAGAAGAATGTCTGGTCCTCATGGAAAAGATGAAATAAAAGAAGGCGTAGCCATAGTAGCCTACGTAGAACATCCAAATGATGAGGGAAGAGCCCATGCGAAGAAGATCAAAGCATAAATATAGTAACAAGGAGTAGTATGGGCACTAGTGCAGATAAGGGAAAGTAGCTTGAGGGTGATGGGTGGGTGCACAAGGATGCTAAGAAAGAAATAGAATTTGACCTTAATCGTGCTAAAGATATCTTCATGGAAGCAAAGAAGAACTTCGCTGAGCCCTCCACTTCAAGAAGTTAGGAGAAAATGCCAAAAACTAGTACAACACAAGAAGTAGATCCTTTCAATCTTAGCTACTTTTCTAAAGACCTATATAAAGTTACTATGTGATAAGAAAGTATTAGAAGTGCTGTAAGAGTCAATCGACAAGTGAACAAACAAATAAAATACCCCTGTTGAACAACACACTGTGAGAAAAATTGGTAAGAATAAGAAAAAAATGGGGTGTGAGATGAGGCTGATTGCGCAAATAGGAGACTATGAAATGGACCTGGTAATCTTTGATCTAGGGTCTGATACAAACATCCTACCTAAGTAGACGTGGGAAAGGATGGGGAGACTTGTGATGCAGTGGTCTCCTATTTAGCCGTGCATGACAAATCAACAAAATATTATTCTGATGGGGGTGCTTATATGGTGTAACGGTAGACATTGAGGGCGCAAGCGCATTGGCTAAATTTGAGGTCACTGAAATAGTGGATGATAGTAACTCGTACCCTGTGCTACTAGGAATTGACTAGGATTTTGATATGGACATAGTAATCAACTTGAAGAAGCGGAAAATGACATTTGAACAAAAGTCGCTTAGGGTTGTAGTCCCATTAGACCCTGTTGAAAGAGTGCATTATACTGAACCTGTTCATGAACTTGTGGAAAGTGATGATAATCTGGATCATATATAAAAGATAATAGTGTGAACTGAATATTGGATCAATCCTATAGCTAATGGACATTTGAGTGGGCCATGGATAGCTCCTACACCTCAAACTCAGATGAAGAGATTAAACACTGGTAGAATCGGTTGCATGAAGTATCTACACCCCATTGCAATATGATGACTAAGAAATTGTGGTGTGTCTCAACTGAGGTAAGGAAGCTTCCAAATTATGATGGTTTGACTGATGTGGGTCTATTTTTAGATGAATTTGAACAGGAAGTACTCGAAGAACATTACTTCCAAGCACTGGAGTTGGCACCGCGCGCTATGCCTGCTCGTTGGTGGGGTACACCCAAGGAGAGATTCATTGGATGGAAGGAATACAAAAGAATGATGAGGATAAGGTTTGGGTATGCTAATACTTGGATGACAAAAATTACAGTGGGAAGGATGATCCACGTGATCATTTGGCATGATGGACTAAGTTCTGGGGAGCATAACCACAACCGGAATGGGTGCACATTTTTTTGTTATACCTTAGATAAAATCCCAATGAACTGGTATTTGGAAATGGAGATTCGCCATGGGATGGCTGAATGGGACATCTTAAGAGAGATTTTCTTATTGACTTTCAACTTTGAGGATGGGTTTGAGTGCATTGATGAAGCACTCCAGGAGATAAAAGCAGCTATATTCAGAATGCTAAAGGAGTCAGTTGAATGGGCTCAACCGGATTGGAGTACATATTCTTACCATGTGCTAGAATCTTACAATGTGATAGTTGAAGAAGAAGAAGACCCACAAAATATTAACATTATAGAGACAAAAGGACAATGTGAAGTTGAAGGACCAAAAGTAGAAAACCCAAATATATCAGAGCATTTTAAAACTAGACAGGTAAATATTGGATTTGAAGCAGAGAGAGTTCGCGAAGATAGGAGACTATTAGGATGAAGATACAGTCGATAAGGTGGCTAAACTACTACACTAATACCAGGATCTATTCCCAGCAAATTTTGTGGATCTAAAGGGGATTGTTGGAGGTTTGGGTGTTATGAAGATTACATTGAAACTAGATGAAAAGCCCATTAAGAAGAGACCTTATCATCTCAATCCAAAGTATAAAGAAAAGGTGCACCAAGAGCTTGATAAGATGATGGATGTCGATATTATTGAACCAATAGAGGAATCCAATTGGGTAAGACCGATGGTTTTCCAAGAGAAGAAATAGAAAGGTGAAATCAGGATATGCGTAGATCTAAGAAAGCTGAACTATGCATGTGTTGGGCATGGAATCCCCCCCACAGCATGGTTTGGGGCTCAAATCCCAAGTTTTGAGTAATATTATTGTAAAAACTCCATGAATTGTAGGCATGGAGTGTGAATTGTATGTTAGAGTCATAGGGATGTTCGCCCTAAGTTTTGAATGTAGTGTCAGCCCATTGTATAAATAGAGCGAGGCTCTAAGTTATAAAGTAGTGAAAAAACCAACGCATGGAGTCAAAAGGATAGCAAGCATAGAGCAAGAGTCTAGTATCTTGGGTCTTAGTGGTAGGAAGAGGCTTTGTAGTTGAGTGTCGAAAGGCCTAGTAGAGTCCGTAGCTAAGTGCGCGGACCCCTACAACTGAGTGCACAGGGCGAAGTCGAGTCTATAACCAAGGAAGAAGAATAATAAAGAGAAGTTTATCTGAATTCCGTGTATCTGTTCTTATGTTATTACATGTTTGATATCAATTGCAATTATATTGTTTATTTATTGCGCGTTGTTGTATGAATGGTGAATATTGGTAAGTATAAATGAAAGCATACAGATAGCTAAGTTAATCAACTAATATCTGGTTACTGGTAAGGATTTGGGTAATAACACTATTTGGCCCCCAAGTAGGGCTGCTAGGGCAACATCACCGGCTGCGAAGTACTGATAAGTGTGGGTAGCGACGTGCACGCAGGGTCAAACCATAGACCACCTGGAATCCTTCAGACATCCCCTGGGTGATGGAACCTGGTTCTAGCACCCTCCCATACCACTTCGGGTGATACCTCAGTCTGTGCTCCATGGACTGTTTCCGAAAGGGCCAGTAGTACTGGGATTTCTTTGGCTAAATCACCTCTGGACCTAGGTTAGGCCCCAACAAGCCAACAACATGCGTGCATGATCTATTTCCAACACCATTTACAGATGAAGTATTAGAGAGTGTTGGAGGATAGGAGGCTTATTCATTTACTGATATATTTCCAGGATATCATCAAATAAATATCGCGCCGGAAGATCGAAGCAAGACAATCTTCACAATAGAGTGGGGTTGCTTTCAATATACAGTAATTCCATTTAGATTGAAGAACGCACCTACAATCTTCTCCCTAGTAGTAGTCGTGACATTTAAGGAATTTATTCATAAATTTTTGGAGGTTTATTTTGATGATTGGACTATGTTTGGGTTGGTGAAGCACCATGTTGCGAGTCTCCGCCTTATGATGGATACATGTCGAAGGTATCAGATCACACCGAATTTGAAGAAGTACATATTTTGTGTGCACTTTGGAATCTTTCTCGAACATGTAGTATGTAAGCAAGGATTGACAGTGGACCTTGCAAAGATCATTGTGATTTTGAATTTGGAAGCCCCCAAGATTGCTACGCGTGACATTAGGGCACACTGGGTATTATCAAAAGTTTATCAAGTCATATGCTCAGATAACCGTGGCATGGAAAAATTATTGAAGAAAGATGCGATGTTTTGTTGGGATGAAGAATGTCAGTGCATTTTGAATGTATTGGAGGAAATGATGGTGACTGTGCCCATTTTGGTGTTTCCAAACTAGAAGAAAGAGTTCCATGTGCATGTCGATGCCTCTTGCATTGCGCTAGGTGCAGTATTAACACAAGCAGGAGAAGGAGCAATTGATCATCTGATAGCCTTCACCAGATGAAAGTTATCAAAGGTTGAGAAAAATTATTCCACTACAGAGCGTGAAAGACTAGTGATGGTCTACGCATTGCAAAAATTTCGGCACTATTTTTTGGCTACACACTTTGAAAAGTATACAAATCACTCTACGCTGAAGTACCTAGTGAATAAGCTTGTGTTGGGGGGGCGGGATCTGCTGATGGTTATTTTTGTTTCAATAATATGACTTTCAAGTGATTGTGAAGCCTGGAAAGCTGAATGCAGGACTTGACTACTTGTCAAGGATTTAAATGGGCAAAGAACCAAATAGTTTGGAGGAAGGACTGCTGAATGCGCAGATCTTTGTGGAACATGTCATGGATAACCATTTTGCTGATATCATTTAATTTTTAACAATGGGTACATCTCCAGAAGGATATTCTAGTCAGCAAAAGAAGGAATTAGTAGTTTTCTCTATAGATTTTTCAGTGATTTCATGTCACTTGTATAAGATGGGAACAAATGAAATACTGCGAAGATATCTTCCATAATTTGAACGTGCTAGTATCCTCACTGAAGCACATGGAGGAGCAACGGGAGGACACTACGCAGGAAAAGTGATTGCACAAAAGATTATGCATGCTAGGTTATGGTGGCTGACATTACATAAGGATTCTAAGGCATAATGCAAGGCGTGCGATGCTTGCCAAAGGACGAGAAAGCCTTAGCAAAGAGATGAATTGCCTTTAAATCCTCAGGTTTTGTTGCTAGTATTTGATAAATGGGCCATTGATTTCATAGGTCCAATACAACCACCAGGAAAGAAGACAGGTGCACGGTATATCATTATTGTCACAAAGTATTTAACCAGATGGGTAGAAGCACAACTAGTGAAGGATTGTACCACTGCCACCACTGCGAAGTTTCTGTTTGAATATGTCTTCACATGATTTGAATGCCCTAACATATTGATGAGTGATAGGGGTACACACTTCTTGAATGAAATTATTAGCGTGATTCTTGAAAAATTTTAGGTGTATCATCAAAAGAGTATGCCGTATCACCCATAGGAAAATGGAACAGTAGAATCATTTAACAAAATCTTGGAGATTGTGTTGAAAAAGGTCTAGAATGCACAAAGGAATGACTGAGATATGCACGTACCGGCAGTACTATGGACATATAGGATGACATGCAAGAGGTTGACAGGCCAAACACCATTTAGGCTGGTCTATGGAATTGAAGCAGTGATGCCTATGGAGTATATTGTGCCAAGTCTACGTATTGTAACTTTGACAAAGATGGAGGATCGCGAGACCTTGGAGGAATGGCTCGCACATTTGATGGAATTAGAAGAAGACCACTTTCTTGCAGGATTTTACCAGCAAGTGCAACAAGAATGCGAGAAATCATGGTATGATAGGCATATTAAGCTGCACACTTTCAAGGTGGGTGATTTAGTGTTGCTATATGACAACAAGTTTACACAATTTATAGGGAAATTTCAAATGAACTGTTTGGGGCCATATGTTGTTAAGGAGATCATGGATGGTGGTGCAATTCAACTCACAAAGTTGAATGGGGAGCCATTCCCTGGAAGAGTGAATGGCAACAAGTTGAAGTTGTATATAGGGGATCCTGCCCCTGCACAATGATTACATGGTAGCATAACAACCTTAGTAATCCAAGCAGCTACAAGGGTTTGTGAGACTATAAACTACGCTTCCCGAAGAGGAATAAAATATATTAAGGAGGCTACGTGATGGAAGAAAGGAGTGTGACAAGTGAAGCTGTGCTAGATGTGTTGCATTGCAGGGGAAGGTACCACACAGAAGGGGTCCAAAAGTAGCCGTTGGAGTTAGTATTCATGATTTGATGGAAAAAAATACATTAAGAGGAGTGGGTAGGCGCCATTTATGGCAAAAATATTTGGGAATTTGCCACCAAAGACACATTTATGATCAAAAAATGGAGGGAATGGTCAGATTTGAATTTGAAAACCTCTATAAATATGGCATGTCGGCCTGTAGGGAAACACTTTTCATTTTGAGAATTGTCTATGAGCCTTATTGTTTTAATTTTATTAAGTGTGAAGACTGGGAAGAACTCTTTTCATGACAGTCATTCGCAAACCTATCTGCAGTAGCCCGTGAATGTTTTTTGACCGAATGACTTCACAAAATCGCGTAAAGGCTGTTAGTTCTGAAGCTGTTGTCTTTGACGCGATGACCCCTAAAATAACGAGCATGGAAGCTATGCCCTCCATGCCTACGGTGCGAAGGTCACCTAGGTCGAATAAATCATATGCTAAGGAGAAGCATAAGCAATTTGTATGGTGAGGCATTCACTGAGGAAGAACCTAAGGGTTTAGCAGAAGGAGAAGAAGGATAAGGCAAAGAAGTTGGAGAAAGTTGTTGACTTGGAGGCAGAAGAACTTCATGATCGAGTTGAGGAGTTAGATGTTGAGAAGGGTGAGCCTATCGCTAGGCTCCAGGAGTATATCCCTCCATGGAAAGGGAAAACAAAAGTACCGAAAGACCCAGATTCAGGTAAATTTATGATCTATATACCGCTGTTACTAGAACAGGTCGTTTTTGAAGGCGTAGTCTTAGCGCCATCCCGGTGTTGAAGATGGACAATTGGGATCTAACTGACCAGGAGAAATTCCATCAATTAGCTACTAATAAATACATGATGAAGATCTACTATGAATAAATTAGGTTTACATGGTTGGAACTCATGAAATGGGTCAACGACATCGAGCAGGATGATTTACTACACATGCTTTGCATACCACACTTCCACCGGTTCATTATCAACACTGTGTATGTGCGCCAACTGCTCGCGTTGGTGCATGCTGGTTGCTTATGGCTTGGAGAACCTATCCCTATAACTGGCATGCTCATCCATAGGATTACAAAGCTGCCCTATAAAGGGGCAGACCCTGCCAAGGAGTTTGAATGAAAAAGTGGAGAAAAGGAGTTGACAGATAAGATGAAGATGAAGTTTGGGGTGATCAAAAAGCTACGTGGATATTCTATCCACTCCATTCAAGACGAGACATGCTGCCTAGATTCTAGCATCGAAGATTATGAGGAAATGTCGTGCAGACGAAGTTTTAGTGCTAGTAGTGTCGTTGGTTGCCCAGTGCACGAAGGGAGTACAGTACAACTGGGAAAAATATTTATGTAAGGAATTCCTCTCAAACTATCACGAAGCACAGGAGGACAACAAGCCATTTCACTATGCCTGGCTACTGTTGCTAATTTACTAGTAGCATAGTGCTTGTGAGAGGATAGTCAGTTTCCTCCACAGGAAGAAGATTTACCTGAGGTAGCAAAGTTCACTTTGCTGTGGGCAACAAAGGATCTGTAGAGGATCAAGGAATCCAAGATTTTCGGGATATTGGTTGAAATGGACCTTTGCACAGTAATTAGTCAGCTACCAAGGTTGTCTCCAACCTTGTTTGAGCAGTTGAGAGCCTTCGCAGAGTTTAAGGCCAACTTCCATAATGTCTCGATCAAGGCGAGGTGGGACCGTAAGCATATATGGCACAATTTTCGATACTTAGTTTCGGAAATAGATGTGTAGGAAATTGTGGGAAGTTGGCCAGTGGAGTGGCAAAAACCCATGGATGTTGGTGCAGGTACTAGCCAGGGTGGATAAATATTTTTTGTGCAGAAACGTAAAGAAGTAGCACAGAAAGTGATGCGAGAATTGGTTGAGCAGAGGAAGAAATAAGTTGTTGCTAAGGCAGCTGTTGGAAAAGAGTGTGTTGCAAAAGAGCATGCTGAGATTGAGTGCACTGACATAGAGGAAGTCAAATCATCGACTTCCTAGCATACCGAGGAGTAGTTATTGTCTGAGCAGGATGAAGATTGAGGAGAGGAGCAGAGCACTCCCTTCACATTGAAGAAGAGTAGTAGGGAGACAACTTCCAGGCCAAGGAAGAAGCACAAATCAGATTAACAAGCACACATTGACCCAATGATCCTCATAGAAGGGGATCTCGATGAAATTGGGGACAAAGTCAGAGACACCACAACGGAGCTATGGTAGCAATTTTAACAACAATACATGCAAATGCTAGGGAGTAGCCAAAAGGATCTGTGCGAGCTACAGATCTAAATAGGCAGGTTTCAAGTGGGCGTAGGGAAAGCGAATGGGGTGCAAGTGAGCTTGGTGCAAGGGAGTGAGAAAGTATTGGAGATGGAAAGGACTCTAGACCTTAGAGTCATGTCCTTACCAGAATGATCAATCCATGTGCAAGTAGTTCAAGACCATGTTCTACTGAGCATGATCAAAGACATCAGGGTGAACTTATCCATGCTACCACTTTAGACTCTCAATGCACTACATCAAGGGGTCTCGAATGAGCTTATAATCAGATAGTAGCATGCACTTGCAGTGATAAGTGAATTTAAGGTAAAAAAAAACATTTTTTCGATGAGAAGGATCAGGCTCTGAAATAAAAGGAAGAGTTGGAAGCATGAAATCAGAACCTGGAAACAACAATCACATAGGCATGCGATTCAGTCCCCAAGTTAAATATTCTGGAAGACACCACAACTACAACAAAGATAAGGAAATTGGCTTCTGTAGTCCATGAATCAAAAGAAGGGATAGGTAGAGTCACATTTGAATTCCACATGAAGGTATCATAATTACAGCTAAAGCTACATCCAACTACTCTCCTAGAGGTCAGGGAGCAGTGCAATGCTTTCATTTAGGAACATATGAATACTTTGGATATTGTAGTTAAAGGATGTGATTTTATCTTTAACCAAGCCATGGAATTATGGGACACCTTGTAGGAGGAGCTAAACCTACAAAGGTTGAGCATAGCAATTAGAGAGGCCTAGTAGAAGTATGATGAGATCCGGGTGATTGCGTGCACATTGGTGCCAGTCCATTGCTTCACACGCCTACAGGAAGGGAAGTTGATACAAGAACAAGTATAGGAATTGCAACAAAAAAAATCCGTGTTAAAGGCATGGCTTCAACCTTGGACATAAGAGGCTAGCCAAATTTCTCAGACCATTCAGGAGAAGTTGAAAGATATACAACAGAGGATGATGCATCTTGCGTTAGAGGAACCAACTGTTGAAAAGTTGGTTGAAGAGCTGAAGAAGGCTGCCATACAAAGTGCCTAGGGGCTGAACCTATTGAAGGAATAGTTCGATGAGCTCCGCTACAATGTCGAGAAGCCAATTGAGTGACTCAAGGGTGAGTCACCATATTTGTATTAGGGGCCTATTGGGATAGGGTCCCTATGGTCAATTTTGGGATAGTTTAATCAATTTTTGAATAGAATTTTGTAAAGAATGTAAATTATTTGCGAAATATGGAAGCGGAGCACACAACTAGGTAGGAGTCAGAGGGGATTTAGCCCCTTGTATTGGTAAGTGATAGGTCAGTTTTGAGACTCACCCATAGGTCATGCATCATGGTATTGTATTAGAAAGCCTATAAATATTTGAGTCATAGCGAGTCTAGATATCATATCTTTTGGGGAAGAACAAGTGTAAGGGAAAGTGCTAAGGTAGGAGAGCTCTGTTTTCCTATACTTAGGCGAAAGGGGAAGGCTCCTGCACCTGAGTGCACAGAGACCTTGGCAAGTATGCAACTAAGTGGGTGGGCCCATATAGTTGGGTGTGCAGGGTGGAAGATTTTGCAATTTGAATGCTGAATCTAATAAAGAATGATTTTGGACCAAATCTATTGCATCTAAATCTTGTTCTTAATTATGTTAAGTTTATGCATTATTGCTTAATGATCTATTTTCTATGAAGAAAAGAGTATCATCTGCATGAATATGTTGAACCTTTAACATTTATCCATGAAATAAGTAATGCTTTGTTTTCACAAAGGTAGTAGATAAATCTGTTATGATAACTATTCGAAGCAGGTAGATCTATGCAAAGGCATATCTAGGGTTATTATTTACTATGCGAAAGTTGTAAATATGCTTCTTTTAGGTCTGGAAAACCTGATCGTAGAACTTCGTGAAGGTTTGGAAGCCATTTGGATAGGGTTTCAGTAGTGAGCCATAGGAAGATATAGATCTGCGTGAAGGCCGATCTAAGTTACAAAGGCTTCAGGTTACATATCGCACGGTCTCTAGATGCAGAAACCTGGTTCTAGCATCCCCAAATACTGCTTCAGGTGAGACTGCAGCCTGCACTATGAATATTTTTGCCGAAAGGGCCAACAATTAGGGTTTTGTTGGTTGGCGCGAACAAATCTGAACCTGGGTCAGGCCCCCTTAAGCCAACAATATATATATCTTAATTAAATAAAGAACAATAGAATAATAATAAATAAATATTAATAATTAAATTAATTAATTAAATTAGTTTCCCATTAATTATGAAAGGGAGATTATGTCAAAAGACATGATCTTTAACCCTTATGGCTAATCAACTCCTATAAAGGAGAACCTCCCAAGGGCTTGTAAATCATCATCAAATATTGAATAATAGAGTATATTGTTTTACATAGAAATGTGTATTTCGTTGGCGAATATAAGTGAATAGAAAAATTATTGTTCGAGTGGTATTAGAGCTACAAATACCCTGAACTGTGTTGCACTCATTCTGCCTATGTTGTCACTTCATCCTCTATCCCTACGTACCCACTGTTCTACTGTCACAACCGTCCCCTCACTTCACCCTCGCATTTGTTCCACTGCTCATACACATGAATTGTTCCATTGTCCTTCCCCGTTGCAAACATTGTTCTACCATCCCCTCTTTATTGTGCCCCCCCCTCAACCATATTCACTGTTCTAGCAGCCTACGAGGAAGTGAGAAGATTGTTCCCACTGTTCTGATAACCAATGAGGAAGTCCCAAGACCATGCCCTCTCTTTTGAAAGCTGATGAGGAAGTACTCACATGCACACGCTATTAAAAGGGTTGTCGTCCCCTACTGTAAAGCGGCATGTTCCTGGTCAAAAGGTCAATGAGTGTGATCCATTGCTTCAATACATACATGGCTCGGTATTATAAACCAAATTAGCATAATTTAATTAATTTAATTATTTAATTTAATATATAAATATGTTATTTAATTTTTTAAAAAATGGGTCTATTAAGAAAAAGAAGAGAAAAATGGGGAGTAGCAATGACGATGATAATTCAAAAAAGTTTCAATATGAACCTGATAGAATGTGCAAGTGCCTTGATAATGTCAAGAAAAAGCAAGATGAATTCGGAAAGGGCCAAGAAAGTTAATCAGTAGTCAAGACCAAATGGCAGATGATATCAAAGAATTAAAGAGCATGATGAGCCAGTTTATGGGAGGATCCAACCCACCTTTTAATCCCTTAGCCACACGAATTCCAAAGACTCTGGAAGGCGAAATTTTTCCATGTCACAAATTTTGGTTGATGCACAAAAAGCCACAAATACCACATATACAATTCAAAGGAAGTGAGTACCATACAAATTTTCCTAAAAGAGACTACCTTAAAATTAAAAGAGAATTACCTGAGCACGATGGTAAGGACCATAAGGGCACCATTGTATGGATATATAAAATGGATGCCATTTTCAGACCAAACCCACCAATAGGTGAATAAGAGAAGGTCATGAACACATCCAACAACCTGGAAGTTG
Organism: Pinus taeda; assembly: GCA_000404065.3. NCBI lineage: Eukaryota > Viridiplantae > Streptophyta > Pinopsida > Pinales > Pinaceae > Pinus > Pinus taeda. Next base: position 29,767 of record APFE030649811.1, on the reverse strand, counting down.
AAGCATATGATTGGTTCCTATGGTGGTCCAATAGATGGGAAACTTGCCCATTCAATTGGGAAAATTTTAACAACACCCTACTCAAAAGGTTACATGACGACGAAGAAGACGATGTTTACTAGAAACTAGTTCACTTCAAACAAAAAGGATCGGTAAGTGAATACACCCACGAGTGGGAAGTGTTAGCTATAAGGCAATGTGGCATTAAGGAATATATTAAGGAAGAATTAAAACCATATAAACCTAAAACCATTGAAGAAGATAGATATGAAACAAAAAACTATTCAAAAGGGAAGTAAAGTAAGTTGTCTTCAAAAAACACTGGTAAGTACATTCCACCACCAAACCGTGATGGAGGAAAACAACAGTCAAATTTTGAAAGAAAAAGGGATGGAAAGTAATGGAAATGCACAGATAAATATTCCCCAGGACACAGGTGCACTATGCAAAAAATTTACAACTACGAAGAAGAACAAGAAGAAAAATCTTCAGAATATAACTTTGACGAAGAAATCAATGAAGAAAACAAGACCCCTAATCTAGATCCAAAAGAAGAGAATATGCCAATAATTTCTTTGGTAGCTATCAAAGGAATAGCTCAACCACAAACATTGAAGCTAAAAGGATAGATCAAGAAACAAAATGTTATCATTTTAATAGATTCAGGAAGTATGCACAACTTTATAGATGTCAATGTCACAAAAAGAGTGAACAGTTTTTCCTATCCCATAGTAGATTTAACATTTATGGTGGCAGATGGAAAACGAATAGATGGTGTAGGAAAGTTCCATAAAGTTAAAATGCAACTAAATGAATACAAAATGGAGTCTACTTTTTATACGGTCCCTTTAGGAGGATTAGACACCATCTTAGGAGTACAATGGTTGCAAACACTAGGGACGTATTCAACAAATCACTAAAAATGGTACATTAAGTTCAAAATGGATGGAAGGGAGTGTAAGCTATTCGGATTCCAAGCCCCACCTACCCAAGTAATTTCTACTTAGCAAATGAAAAATATTATTTGCAAGGGAGCCCCATTATTCATCGCACAATGTCAATAGTTAGAGTTATTATTGATGGAAGGGGTTCACCAACAGTCTAAAGTTTCATCCCTAATCCAAAAATATGACAAGGTTTTTCAAGATTTACCGATGAAATTACTCCATGAAAGGAAAATTGAACATATCATTGAAGTCAAACAAGATTCAACACTAGTAAATGTAAAGCCATATCACCACCCCCATCATCATGAAATATAAATATAATGATTAATACAAGATTTTTTAAAGCATGGAATCATTACGAAAAGTAGAAGTCCATATGTTGCACCAGTAGTATTAGTCAGGAAGAAAGATGGATATTTCCAGTTGTGTATAGATTACAGAGGATTAAACAAAATTAGTATTAAACACAAATTTCCTATTCCATTCATTGATGAGATTCTATATGAACTCCATGGTGTAGAATATTTCTCAAAATTGTATTTGAGATTAGGTTGCTATCAAATTCGAGTGAGATTAGAAGACGTTGAAAAGACTCCATCCAGAACTCGTAAAGGGCACTATGAGTTTAAGGTAATTCCATTTGGTTTAACAAATTCACGAGCCACCTTCTAGGAAATGTTTGCTTGTTGGGGCCTAACCCAGGTTTGGAGTTATTTAGCCAAACAAATCCCTATACTACTGGCCTTTTAGGCAATAGTCCGCGGAGTGTGGACTGAGGTCTCACCTGAAGCAGTATGGGGGGATGCTGCAACCAGGTTTCCGCACCTTTGAGATGTCTAAGGGGTTGATTTCGTCGAACTTTGAATACCTTTGGGTAGGTTACTTCGTGCCCTTCCCTAACCTGTGAGGCCTTCATGCCCTGTTATATTCACCTTCGCGCAACCCTAACCAGGGGTTGAGGAGCTTTCGTGCTGCTAGAGCAATGATCTGCACTCTTTCCCCAAGTCATCATGAGGATCTTACTTATCTTCTTATAACAGTGAGTTATCTTCGCATAAACAGAGACCTTATATTATATTCACTTATTCAGCATATTCATATAAGTTCGTACAATAAATAAACAACAAACTTGCAATTCATACCCAGTATAATTCAATGCATAAAATAGGAAAAGATACATAGAAATATGGTAAAACTTCTCTTTATTAATGCTTCTAATGGTTACAGACTCAACCTGCCCTATGCACTCAGCTGTAGGGGTCCACGCACTTAGCTGTGGACTATTAGGCCTCTGTGCACTCAGCTGCAAAGCCTTCTCCCACTCTAGGACCCAAAGACATGACTCTACACTTAGACTCAATGCTCCCTCATTAGATCTTCTATCTTCTATTCCTTCGATGTCTCTTTATACTTAGAGCCTCGCTCTATTTATACAATCCCATGGTCCACGGACCATGGGTAGATCTCTCAAACCGAAATTATATTACAAAAGTAAGGGCAGACAACCCTATGACTCCATTACAACTTCGCGCTCTGCACCCACAAATCACGAAGTCTTTGTAATGGACTTAGTCAAAACTTGGACTTTAAGCCCCAATACTTGCCTTGGGGGGATCCCATGACCAATAGGCCCCCAACGCAAACATTGTGCCTCCCCCTTGAGTCACTCTATCGGTGCAGAGATCTTCACACGGAGAGCTCCCAACTCTGCTCGGACTATTGCAAGGTCGACAACACACTAAACTACTGCCTATTGTATCTCTTATACATGTTGTTCCAAGACCACGGTGTCAAAATTGCTCCCCTGTATTTGTTCCTGCATCCCCTGCATCTTCGTGAGCTTACCTTTAATTGTTGTAGTGACTACAAAGGCCTCGTCGATCCAAGGTTGAACATGCGCCTTCAAAACCACTTCTCTATGTCGTGCTATGTCTACTTGCCCCTTAAGTGCTTTGGCCTGTTGCATTCGCGCGAAACTCTTTGTGAGGGCCACCGTCTGCGTAGTACATTTGATGTTGTCATACTGCTGTTGTAGCTCATGCACCTCTGTTTCTAAGTGTCATATGTTTGGGTCCTCCTATAGATTGGTGAGGACCTTGAATGATTCTTCCAACATTTTGGTGCAGTCCCTCACTGCACTACTGATCTCCTCCATCCCCGATGTAATGGTGCTAGTGTGGTGTTCCCTTACCTCCAGAGGAGTTGAAGGTTGTGCCTTCAACTGTAGCTCTTCTATCTAAACGTTCAGCTCCAGCTTAACCTTGGCCATTTCTTCTCGTGCCTCACGCATCCCTGCTTCTAATCTCTAGATGCGCGCCTCTACTGGTGCTTCTACTGGGATGGCCAATTTAAGGACCATCTAGCATGCTTCTCTAGTTACCTGCACCATCTTCCTGTTTTGAGACATGACCTCGTCATGCTACAGTCTCAAATGCTGCATGTTGATCCTCTGTTCACTCAATACCTGCAGTGCGTTGCTTTCCCTAGCCCGCAGTTCTGCAGTAATCCCATCCTATAGAACATAGAGCATCTCCTGAGGGAGCACAACCATGTTGATCCCTATGCCTTTCAATGTACTGACTCTAGGTATGTTGGCCTCACTTGTTGTAACCAGTGCCCCTTCTAGTAGCACTATTGTGTTGGTTGTTTGAGCTCTCAACATTTCCTCGTCTGCAACTGTTCCTAATGCGAGGCTAGTCGAGAGAGTACCAGCTTGAGGAGTGCACACCTGTAACTCCTGAATCTATGCTCGGAGGGCCCCCAACACAATCTTATTCTCCTCCACAAAGTTTTGGAGGGCCTCTGTGGTGACGCCATGCACCGTCTCTCCTATATTGCGTAAATCCTCCTCAGTAAGGGTAATCAGGTCGATAAACAACTTAGACACTTTTACCTTCTTCCGTGGCCCCATCCGCTCTCTCAAGGACTGGCATTTCAATTGTGTGTACACTTTTTGTGGGTCTGCACCGCCCTCCTCTATCGTTGTTTCCATCTCTTCCTCCTACTGAGGCGAAAGTGACTTCTCGCCCTCGCACTCCTTCTCTGTTGCCTTCTATGCTGCTGCTGTGGCCTTTTGCTGGTTTGCTACTATCTCCGCAGTGTCGTGTGCCTCCTGAGCCTTTGCTGGTGCTGCTTCTTTTCCTCTCTTTTTTTCCGACTATGCCACGTGCAATTTTGAACTCCTCCTTCTTTTTCTGTGCAACAGACTTTTCCACTACAAAGATGTTTGGAGCACGCCATTCCAGTGGCCATGTCTCAAGTATGTCAAAGATCACATCATCTGTGGCTATGTAGGGTAGTTTGTTCCACTTCTTTGCAGGGTCCTTGCATGCCCTAAGGTAGATGTGATGAGAAACCACTTTAAACTCTATGAAACTTTGCAGGCTGTTGTAGACAGTGGGTGATAACTGTGGATTACGGTTAATCCCCATTCTGATGTTCATCTCCATGAACACCTAGAATATTTTACTGTTGTGGATCCGGTTCGTGTCTTTAGTGGCCCACAACAAAGCATACTTCGTGGCCTTGAGGAGATCCATTGCAATTGTGGGGAAGTGGCTATCCTCAGGAAATTCCCCAGCCACCAGCACTATGGACAGTAGAAGCCATGCATAGTGGAAGGTTTTCCCTTGTTCCTATGCCTCACGGAAATTCTCTAGGAACTTCTTGCACAAGAATTCGAACCAGTTAAACTAGACCCCCTCTGTGCGCTGTTCAGCAAGTGCAACCACCAGCGCAGGCATCTCATCCATGCGACACTTCCGCATGACTTTACCTCCCAGTATTTGAGATGAAAATCTAACTGCCTTGTTGTTGATACTAAAGATTGCATAGCCCCTCTTTTTCTTCTCCAACTTGTATTTCTTTTCCATGGCCTCTGCAATGGCCAAATCACTGCTTTTACCCTCCGAAATGTCTGCGGGGTCTTCTGCTTTACACAGGAGTCAAGTAGTTCAATGGATTAGGTGGTCCGTGATGGGGATGGGCTCCTCTAGCCACAAACACCCACCATGCACCAAGCAGAGAAGCTGCCCGATGATGAAGATAGTCACTAGGGCACGATGGTAATGCAACACCCAAAGCAGGTTCAATAACCATGCCTTTTAGACTTCGCGTAACCACTTTCACGGCCCCAAATCTATGAATCCCACTGTGCTGTGTTTCTTTGGCTTCATGAGGTGTGTGGTCACCAAGTGAGGGAATTTATTGTGGTCAGAAAGATCCCAGTATTCAAATTTTAAGCTCGACACCCTTCCCAAGTGCATTCCTTCAAAAACGATATTGTCTGAGAGGAGCAGAGTCTGCAGAGAGCTATTGCTCTCATCGATGTCCTTGGGCACCTTTGCCTTCCCCTTCCACGGAGGGAAATAAGCTTGGTTAGAGGGACCGTGCCCTCATTTTCTTCCTCCATGCCCTCATCTTCATCCTCTTCAATTATGATATCCTTAAGGTGTTCTTCCTCCTCATCTATTTCTAGGTTAACCACTTTCCCTTTTTCCTCCATTGTTAATCTAGTTTGCAGCGGGATTCAAGGGGACACATGCACTAGAATCATTAGCTATTTTTCTTTCTTTGGTCTTGGCGTGCACAGTGATTTAGGGATTTTCGCAACAATCCCAATGCTCCAGGGGCATCTTCTATGGTCATGGCCTGCATGACATCTTCGCCGGTCATTTTTTTGATTTCCTTGGCTTTTTCAGATGCTACCATCTTATTCGTCTAGAATCTCTCAACTGTTCACTTAGGTGTTCAACCAATGCTATCCATAGGACAAATAGGTCCCGGTTCGGGACTCAGGGTGCACGATAGCTCAATTCACAAATCACCAAGTGTTATTTGCTGGGCAAACCTTTGTAATTTATAGTGCCTTTTGAATTTGAATTCGACCGTTCCCCCCAAATCCTATCCATTAATGCTCCCTTGGTGGCAAATTTTCCCAAATATTTCCCATAAAGGTCATCTTAAATGCCTATTTCCCACTCCATTTGGTCTTAAGTCAAGCATCACATCATGAATAGTGACTACAACGGTCACTTTCCAGCCAATTTGTGCGACAGCGCAACCCCCCTTGCGCGGTCACAGACGTTGTGACACTTTTCTCCTACACGCAGCCCCGACATTGCGTAGCTCTCGGGCAAAGTAGTTTATAGTCTTGCACCTCCTTTCAACTGCCTGGAGCACTAAGGTTGTACTTCCCACAACTAGTCAAGCGGTTGCGCCACTTGTATAGGGTTTCAACTGATCATCCAACACTTTTCCTGGAAAAAATATGCCTTTTATTTTTACTGTCTGCGTCGTGCACTTTACCATTGGCATTGTGCCACCATGGTTGATCCCTCTAGTATTATACAATCCAATCCAATTCATCAAGCTGATCAACTCTCGGTGGTAGTCCCTAAATTTGTCACCGTAGTTGTGGGCACCCTGTTTTATCACCCCGGTTTTCCTATCAAGAAAATCCTTCTTTATTTCTTCCTCAAGCTTCTTGACTTTCGCTTCCACTAGAGTGCTTTTTTCCCTTAAACGCACTCTTTCTTTCATGAGTTCTTGGAGCCTAAGATCACCTTGTCAGATTTCTTTCTCAGGTCCCAAGCGTTCTTCTTCGTTCATATCTACCAGCACTGCTATGCGCAGACTAAGCATATTGTACTCTATTGGGACTACAGTGTTTGCTCCATAGGCCAACCTAGAATGCATTTGCCCCATCAGTTTCTTGCACGTTTTCCTATAAGCCCATAGAACTGCTAGTATGCATAGGTCCCAATCACTCTACTGCACATTATATACCCTGTTCAATGCTTCACACATTTCGTTGAAGGATTCTGTGTGGGTAACCTTCTTCACACTTCGTCATCCCAACTGGAGGGACTGTTCGTGCAATTGCATCGCCAACACCTTCTTATTGACCGTGTTCCCGAATGTGAAGTCCATGTGCATCTGTGTAGGTTGTTTACCATATGCTTGTACCCACCTAGAAAGATGCATGCACAACCCATCTCATACATTATAGTTTTCTTTTAAATGCATCTGAGGCTTCCTAAAATGCATGCACATCATTCTCCTGCATTCGCGCTAGTCCTCAAAGCTTCCTTGGTGTGTACCCGACCACCTCGCAGTTGTAGTGTGTAGTACCCATTTCAAAGCCTCGAAATGTTGTTGTTCCGGCAGCTCCCTTTCAAATCTATTCAAGAAAGCATCTACCTCACTTAACCCATCATAAGTAGGTAGATCCCTTACTTCCGTTGATATGTAGCACAGTGATCTTTCCATCATGTTGCAGTTCAGCGAGGTTAGCTCATGTAACTGGTTCTGCCATCGCTCTATCTCTTCATCCTAATTTGATGTACAAGAGCTTTCACGCTCCCATGAGATTCGTCCATCCACAATAGGATTTACCTAGTCTTTCTCTCATGCAATTGTCTTGTAGATGTAGTCTAAGTCATCGTCGCTTTCATAGTCACGCACTGGCTCCGTGTAGTGTGATCCTTCTGCAGGGTCCAAAGGTATGGCTATGCGCAAAGAATTTTTCTCAAAAATCATCTTGCGATTCTTCAGATTTATCACTCCATTCATGTTAATGGCCCAATCTATTCCTAATAGTGTGGGGTAGGGATTGCTATCATTAACAATCTCTATCACTTCAAAGTCTGCTAGTGCGCTTGCCCCTTCAATATCCACGGTGATTCCCTACAATCTTCCCATAGGTATGATATTTTGTTGGTTCACCATTCATAGCTGGACAGGATACCATTGTAGCGTAGGCCTTCCCATGCACTCCCATGTCTACTTCAGCAGAATGTTCGCGTCTGACCCTAGGTCTAGAATTACTTGTTCCATCTCATATTCTCCAATCTGTGCAATCAACCTCATCTCTCTTCCTGTCCTTGTCGCATGCTTTCCAATCTTCCGGACTACGTGCAGTTCTCCTGGCACGGTCCGAACATCTATTGATGAGTTCCTACAATCCCTTTGTAGCCTTACTATCGTGCAAAAGCTTCATGCATGTTTCTAGGAATGTCGTGAGCATTGATGTGTCCATTTCTAGCTCCAGTCTGTCTTGGCTTCTTGAAGTGGAGGCATCAACGAAGCTCTTCCTAGCTTCCATGAAGGTTTCCCTAGTGCACTCCAAATCAAAATCTGGTTCTTTTGTCGGAGCCTTACAAACCCAAGTACTATCTTCTGATTGCTTTCTTCTATCATCCCCTGTCATAATTCCACTTCAGAGAAAAATGTTCACATTAGGGTCTTCCTTGCATGGCTCAAACCTCATGATCTACAGGTTCTGAGTAGGGGGAGGTTGGAGCGCTCCCTTGTCGCACAACCTCGCTATAAGTGTAGGACAATCCTCGTCTCATGATCAAACAAGGTAAAATACAGACATGATGGATGCATTGGATTCGTACAATCATGGGAATAATGTCCTGGTCCCCTGCAATTGTAACATATCAGCTGTCTACAACCTTTTCTAGGTCCTCCTCCACCTCAGCCTCGTTTGCGCCCCTGAAATCCAGTTCGCGCCACTCCTGCATTCTGGTCAAGGGGCCATGGTTCGGCCTGAGCTCTGTAGGTGGGATTCCTATCCATCATCAGCTCGTAGCTTCTATAGTTGTGCTCATCATTTCCCACTGATCTAAAAAAATTACAGAAAAACTATTGTGAATTCTGCATGTACTTTTGCAACAAATGGCAGTTGTCCGTTGCATGCTTTCCTCTTATTTGAAAAATTGTGAACCACAAAGTAGGTGCCGCACTAGGTCCTACTTGTGCCTCTGGTCTTAATGGCATCGGTTCTCCTCTCGCAAGGTAATTTGTGAATACTGGGCAGTGGTCCTTGTCATGACCTTGACCCTTACATTTAACACACCATACCTCTTCGTGCACTTCCGATTGAACTGTCTTGTCTTGTTTCAAAATCTGCATCTCAAGGCATAAGTTTTCCAACTACACGTGGATCTGTTGAACTCCTAGGTTAGGATCTTGTATCAGGGTATCATGTCGCCTCATTGCAATCTCCAAGGCCTCTTCTTGAGTTTTTAACCTCTGTTGTGACAACGCGTTCCCTAAATGTGGCATTAGCGACGCTACAAAACATTAACAATGTTGTCCATCTGTCAAAGTCATATTAGCTTCACAAATTATGCACTTCAATCTTTGATCAAACTCCTAAGGAGTCTCACCAAGTAGAATTATGATCTCCTTGAATCCAATAATCGATTGCGCCTCTGACTTTGGCCTGCTAAATTCTCTGTTCAGCACAATTTGGATATCCATGATCCCTGCATTCAGATTGTCATTAGAATACTTAATATACCAGGTTAGCATGCGATCCTACAGAGTGCAAAAATTTTTCGCCTTATTTATATTGTCATCTGTAACTCCCTGCACTTCCCATATGGCTTTTATCACGAGCCAAAACTGGTCTGGATCTTCATTTCCTACTCCCTTGAACACCGACAACTTTATCGCACTTGCCATATTGACTCGTGGTGGTGGTGGAGGTGGTATGGGCGAAGATGGGGGTGAAGGCGGTGAAGCTGGTGGTGGTGTGGGTGGGGGTGGTATGCATAGAATCCTCTGCCTTATCAAATTGGTCGCACTTCTTGGTGAGACCTTTGCGAGCTCTCCCTCGCCCCCTTACGGAGGTGAAATCAAGGGGCTAGTTTCTAGCTCTGCACTACCTTCGTTTTTGTAAATCCTCCCACTTTGCATAGCCCCAAAACAATAATGTATTCACATAATCCACTTTTCACATAGTATCATTTTAATCCAAGTGTTTAGAGACTTAATGTACTTACCTCGCGGTCCTTTAAGAAAGCGTCTCTTAGCCTCACTGTAGCTTATCATAGTGTCTACTGTGAATTTAGTATGAATCCTCCTATAATCTGATCGAGCTAGTGATCAACAACGTGCGCGATCTTATCCTCTGATGCTTCAAATCTATGCACTAACTCTGGGGTCCATACAATAGGACTGTAGAGCTTGGACCTTCCTTGGCTATCTGCTAGCTTCGTAATCCACTCGTACAGCTTAGTAGGGAAAGATGCGAAGAAAATTTCATGGATCGCTGTGTACAGGTATTAGTGTAACCACTCTTCTTTTGATAGTCACGAATTCCTGTTCTCCTACGCTGTGAACTCGTGAATTCTCCTGTCCAACCAACCATCAATTTATTTCTTAGTTGGATTCCAATGATACGACATCAGAAATCTCTATGCAGATTTCAGTCCCGGCAATGGAACCATTTGTTGGCTTGTTGGGGCTTGACCTAGGTTTAGAGTTATTTAGCCAAACAAATCCCTGTACTACTGGCCCTTTTGGCAACAGTCCGTGGAGCGTGGACTGAGGTCTCACCCAAAGTAGTGTGGGGGGATCCTGGAACTAGGTTTCCACACCCTTGAGATGTCTGAGGGGTTGATTTCATCCAACTGTGAATACCTTCACATAGGTTACTTCATGCCCTTCCCTGACCTATGAGGCCTTCATGCCCTATTATATTCGCCTTTGCGCAACCCTAACCAGGGGATGAGGAGCTTTCGCATTGCTAGAGTAGTGATCTGCACTATTTCCCAAAGTCACCCCACTGATATTACTTATCTTCTTATAACAATTAGTTATCTTTGCATAAACAGATACCTTATATTATATTCACTTATTCAGCACATTCATATAAGTTTGTGCAATAAATAAACAGTAAACTTTCAATTCATACCTAGTATACTTCAATGCATAAAACAGGAAAAAATACACAGAAATATGGTAAAACTTCTCTTTATTAATGCTTCCAGTGGTTACAGAGTCAACCACTCAGCTGCAGGTGTCCGCACACTCAGCTGTAGACTACTAGGCCTCTATGCACTCAGATGTAGAGTCTTCTCCTACTCTACGACCCAAAGACATGACTCTACACTTAGACTCAATGCTCCCTCATTAGATCTTCTATCTAATTCCTTTGATGTCTCTTTATACTTAGAGCCTCGCTCTATTTATACAATCCCATGGTCTATGGACCATGGGTAGATCTCTCAAACTGACATTACATTACAAAAGTAAGGGCGGACAACCCTATGGCTCCATTACAACTTCGTGCTCCATGCCCACAAATTGCAGAGTCTCTACAATGGACTTAGTCAAAACTTGGGCTTTAAGCCCCAATATTTACCTTGGGGGGATCCCACACCCAACAAGCAACCATGAACGAACTCTTCCATCCATACTTGTAAAAATTTGTATTATTCTTCTTCAATGAGATTCTTTTTTACAGTAAAATGTGGAAGGAGCACCTCAGTCATCTAGATGAAGTACCTTCCGTATTAGAGAAGAATCAATTTTACGCTAAGTTATCAAGATGGGCCTTTGGGCAAAGGGAAGTTGAATACCTAGAACATGTCATATCTAGCGAAGGAGTCAAAGTGGACCCCAACAAATTAAATCAATTAAATAATGGACCAAACCCAAGAACATATCAAAACTAAGAGGATTTCTAGGTTTAATTGGGTATTATAGAAGGTTCATAAAAAAATATTCACATTTGATGGTGCCCCTAATAAACTTGTTAAAAAATATCACCTTTCGAAGGATTAACTAGGTAGATGAATGCTTTGAGAATATAAAAGAAGTGATGTCAACCAAACTAGCACTGGAAACTCCAGACTTCTCCAAATCATTTTTGCTTGAATTTGATGCTTCAGTGTTTGGAGTTGGAGTAGTATTAATGCAAGAAAACCACCCTATAGCCTTCAAAAGCATGAAGATTAACAAATGGGAAAGCTTAAAATAAACTTACCAAAAGGAGATGCTTGCCATCATACATGCTTCCACTAAATGATGAAAATACCTACTCGGAAGTAAGTTCTTAATCCGAACTGATCACAATAGTCTTCAATTCCTACTTCAACAAAAAACATTATCAATAGAATATAAAAGGTCGATGGAGAAAATTTCAGCATTTGACCTAGAAATACTGCACCAAAAGGGAAAGGGAAATGTCATATTTGATGCACTCTCATGGAAGGATGACGACAACATGACTTGCGTTTCCTTGGTAGTTGTTCTTGACTGGTTAGACGAAATACGAGCTGAGTATGCCAATGATCAGATATTGAACCACAACCTAAATGATAGCTCAAAGTTCAAAGTATTTGAAAGAGTGTCAAACCTAAGAGACGGATAGATCTTGTCTTCCTGATTCTGGTGCCTTGAACAGTTCGAAAAATCGATACCATATGAAGGAGTTATCGCAATTTGAAAAGTCAAGTAAACTGCAATTTTTGGAAATTTGACCAAGATAAATTTCGTTTTTAAAATATTAAAATGACTAATATTCCCTGAAATATTCCCTTTTGGGGTAAGTGCTAAACCTTTCCTTAAACATATTTCTTTAAGTTTCATATTGAGCACGTGGATAGTATTTGGAAAGTGGGAAACAGTATCTCACATGGACAAAATGTTGTAAATGGTATTCTATGATTTCACACGATTAACCTTAGCGGTCAACATTTAGCACGGGAAAACTACTTTTCTCATGTGCTTTCTATTAGTGCCAGTCTTTGCAGCTTTCCTCCAGTGATCAAACATGCTCTTACAAAGTGATTTTAAGGTGTCAAGGTCAAATTTTGTCATTTCAGTGAGTCTTCAAGCAAAATTTGGTCACTAGGCATTAGGTCTAGGGTTTGATTTCACTCCTTTCAAAGTTTTCCAAATGTCAGTCCATGTCACCATTCAGCTGAGTGTACCATCATTCATAGGGTTGTCATCATCATGTCAAGTTCCACTGGGTCGTTTTATGCCTTGTTCATGCTTCAATTGCGCCTAGGTAAGGTCATTTCCCTCTCCTAGGGTTTTGAAGGCAATTTCTCTTGGATGGTAAAATCATCAGCAAAAATTGTATCTTGATGTTCATACACCTTCCCATATCCTTAATGTACCTTATTAAACACTTCCCATCACTGAGACCCCCAAATTCCTCATTTTCGCACAAACCCTAGTTTCTTGCTACAAACCCTATTTTCAAGGCTAGACCTGTGTTTTGCCTTTTTGGACCCCTTCCCCTCACTTAATCTTTGAAATTCGACCTTCCCCTACTTCCTAACATCTCTCCCTACTTCCAAAAATTTTCTCAAGAATTTAGGAGCCTCTTATCCGCTTCGTTTCGCTTCATTTCGACAAATCCCTGTTCCACACATCGGGGTAGGTTTTACTCAAATGATGCTTGTGAGAAAGGAAATATGAATTTTGAAAAAGAGATATTTTTTTGTCCACAACAGGGAAAGGAAGAAAAACCTCCTTCACTTTTTACACAGGTGTCATGGTTTTAGAGAAATGTCAAAAATACAATTGCCTCGGGAGAATTGATGCACCTCTGAAGTGACCTTGGGAAAATCAAGTTTTCTCCTAGCTTGTTTGGCCAAATGACTTTCTTGATGAGTCCAATGATAACTAGACACAAATATATTTCCAATGAGCTATCATGAGCTCAATTTGGAGTTGAGGAACACCTTCACAAGTTGACTGCAACAGCACTCTGCCTTGAGGCAGCCTCATTTGGCACATTTTGACCAGTCTTGGGAGATTTGATTTTTGGCAGGGAAAATTAACTCCAAATTGAAAAATTCTAGTTGGGTTGAAAATTAGACTCAAATAAGTTTCCAACGGGATATCGTGCACCCAATTTGGACACCTGGAAGGCCTCCAAAAGTCACCTGGAAAAGGCGCTACGCACAAGGTTTGGTGGCGCAGCGCATTGGGCAACTGGTGCGGCGCATAGGGAAGGCGCGGTGCATTGGGCTACATTTCTCAGTGAAAAAATACACTGGCACGGTGCATAGGGAGGGCACAACACATTGGGTTTGATGCACGATGATACAGCCGGCAAGCCCAAAAACTCCAAAAACTTGCTCCAAATCACCCTAATCTCGTGGATCATCACTTGTACAAGTAAGTTGGGCTTCCATCATTGCTTTTCATCCAAGATTAGTGCTTGTTTGATGGTGGTTGTATTATGGTGTTGGATAGAAAAATCAAACCCTACCAAGGAAAATGGTGTTAGGGTTTTGTATTAACTATTTGGCTGCCAAGTTATTCCTCCCACCTCACATTCCCTTGCTCCATTTTTTCCTTGATTTCCCTATTTCCTAAAGTCACCTACCCTTATATTCATTAATTCCATATCCCAAATCCCCTTTCCCAAAATCCCAAATACTCTCTAATTCCCAAACCCTATCACCGTGTTGAGATTTGCTCCATGGTTTTGAAAGTAGATTTTTAAAGTTAGTTTTGGTGCCAACCTTTGCTATTCCTCATTGTTTTTTCCTCCCCCTCACTGTTGATATTACCATTACACACCTCCCCTATCATTCCCTATCACTATCACTCTCCCATATCACTTGCAGAGAGTCCCAAATATCCCAAGTCATTTCCCATTCATAGAATCATTTCATTTCCCATTATTTTCCCTTTCTCCATATCATTTGTAAAATTCCCAAAACCTCAAGTTACCCAAACATTTAAATAACTGTCCATTTTTCCTACATTTCTCAAAATTCTAAAGGGAAAATTATCACTTGACAAGACCCCACTGTCCACACTACCCTATTTCCCATAGTCCCTCCCACATTTGGCAATTGCATCAAATTCTCATTCTTCATCGCATTGAAGCCAAATAGACTTTGAAACACCATGAAGGCGGACACTGATACATTATATGACCAAGACAGTGACTTTACAACTGAAACTACATGCACCAGGAGGACACTGAAACGGCGTAAAAGACAAGATCAGCTCTGAATCTTGGCTGAAGCCTCTTTGGCTGAGCATGATACTTGATGAGGGACCTTTAGTCCAAATGTCGAGAAATTTGGAGCAATTTTTGCCTTTTGAAATGTTAGTAGTTAATATGAAATGAAGGCGGAAAGATAAAAGTGCTAAGTATAATGTATATTAACTTTATTTTCTTTTCACATTTAAACATTAAAACTTAGGCTAAATACATATTTGTGGGTTTTTTGTGGGAAAAAAGGGGTTTTATGTAGGGTCAATTACTTTCCCTAAGCAAATGGTGATTTCACCTTAGGAAAGGGATTTTTTAGGTGAAATCAATGAATTATGGAAGGGGGTTTTAGCACTTAAACATTATAAGTTATTGGGCCGAGGGTATGGTTCCTCCTGAAGTCAGAGAAATTCTCTGAGCCCCTTTAACTAAAGGCTTTGGGAACTTTGATTGTTATTTGTTGGAAATTAGTGAAATAAAGGGTAAAATGAATGAGGAAATTAATCACTTGACTTTGTGTAACTGCTCAATTATCATCCATACTTTAGCAACTTGATGATGAAAGTAAATGATATGATCTTAGCTAATCATCTATCAGAATTCTACAACCATGCAACTACTTACCCATCTATTCATCCTACCATTTTTTCTACTCTTTATTAGGGTGCACTTAAGTTGGCAAACCCTTATTAAAACATTTTTCCCTTATTTTACAATAGCAAACTATCTAAGTCTATCCTTATTACATCCAAGGGCTCAGATTAAACTGTTGAGCTCCTTTTATTTTCTCTACCTATCTAATTATCTGCCAAGATTACATTGTTTGGTCAGATTTTATTCTCTATCTCTAAACATAAAATTCAAAACATGGAATAACCAAGATTAAATTGTTTGGTTACCATGGAATGTGGCATGAATAACAAGTTGCACACAATCATTATTATGTAGAAAAGTAAATAGTAGTGGCATTTGGGCTTGCACACTTTCATGGTCTTTTTGTTTCTTGGGATTCACTTTTTCATTTTTTGGACCTCTTTATTCTTTTTGTCCTTTGATTTTTCTTTTAGGACATACCCTCTTTACATTTTTTTTTTGAGTTTTTTAATATGGAAAACATTTGCAGAAAGCAAAGGTATGTACATATTACAGTTTTAATCTCAACCATTCAAAAATTATTACTCCTATTGGTATAGGAACCTAACAGTGGCTCCACTTGGGGATAGCATTTCCTTGTGAAATGTCAAGAACACCATCAACTAGTAGTCTGATCCATTGGGCCGATCCCACACATGTATATTCTTTGTTGTATAATCTTTGTGACTTGAAATGGAGCTACACCTTTTTCTGCAAACTAAAATCTGATCTAACATAAACTTGTTGCTGAAAACTAAATTTATTCAAACTGAAATCCTACCTACTTACTCTAATCAGCTTTTTGACTGCTAGTTAGGTAAAATGAAACAACCAATGCAACCACCCAAGCATCATATACATTGGTGACTTTTGTTGCTTGTGCTTGTTGGTGGTTAAAATTGAGATCTTGAAATCAAATATAGCTTTGTTAACCTTTGAGAAGGTAAGGAAATTCCTGATCTCCTTTGTTGAATCTAGAAACTATACAAAAGGATCTTGTACAATATATACACTATTCTTGAACTGATTCAAACAACTGTACATCTGTTGTGTATGGCTTGCATGCCATGAAACTAAAATGTCACTTTTATCTTTAACACCCTGCAAACTTTCAGATGAGCTTTGAGATGATAGTTCTACTGATTGAAATGTCTATCTGGTGAAACTATTATCATCTTGATTTTGATTCTCATAATCTGTTAATGGAGAAAAATTCTGATTGCATTCATTATCCTTCCTATCGGCTATTGGATCATAAACAACTTGGAAGGATTGTTGCAACTTATTGCCTATAGGTTTGAATGGAACTTCATGATTTTCTAAAAACTTCTCATCATTTTTTACATATAGATTATGAAAATTTCCTTTCAAAAATAGAACTACTTCAGAACAGAATGTTAGGGAATTATCTTGGATCATTTGATCATATGTTCCAGCTTCCAAAATTTCTTCTGCAACCTGACATTCAATGGCATTTTGGGGCTGCAAATCTAGATATGAGAAGTCTTGAACAAGGATTTTATTGCTTTCTAGATGGTTAATATCAAAACTTGTTGACATTTTATTTTTAATTGCATGAAAGTTAACTTTGATAAATTGAAACAAAGAAAAACACAATGGTAAAGTTCCTTCACTAATTTCAAAATTTTCTACACTTTCCTCCTCATTCTCATAGCTGAAATGAACAAGTTGATCACTATTTTCAAGCTGCCGAACCTGAACTTCCTTATTCCTCAAATTAGCTTCTGATTTCTCTGGAAGGTTAATTTGGATTTGAGGAACATAATCATTATTATAGTGATCAAGCTTAGGCACATCATCATAAGAAGCAGTGTGACCAAATGTACATATTAGATCAGCGGATTGCCTCTCCATATATGGTTCTATAACTCTATCTTCAGATTTATGGTAGTTGGAATTAACAGGAATTTTTTCATGGCTATCAACCTCTTCTTTTTGTGAAACAAATGTGTCATGGTGATTTTGAACAAAAATTTCATCTTTCATGGTGATTTTTTGTATCATTTCCTCTATTTTCTTCCCTAAAATGTCGAGTTTTTCCTCTGTTTCTGCTTTCAACTTTTCTCTTCTAATTTGCAGATTAACTTCTACATCTACTGCCATGTTCTGCATCTGTTCCAGTGTTGAGGGGTTTCTTTCTCTTAGCTGAAATTCTAGCTCTGGATCAAATGCTCTTGGGTAATGCAAAAGAGCTGAACCAGGGGGAGGTCTTATATTTGATGGCATTGAATAATAGATTTGATTAAATCTGTCTGAAAATTGTTGTATTGTTTCATCTGGATGTCTTTTTAACTGATTATATTGTTCTGTGATCACAAACATATTAACTTTGATTATCCATTTATCAAGGAAGAATTTGAGAAACTGCTGGAGATTTGAGATGCTTGCCTCAGGCAGGGTTTTGAACCATCTCTTGACTTTGTCTTGCAGAGAAAGAGCAAAAAGCCTAATACTGACATCCTCTTCATCTACTTCAAATAAGTTAAGATAATCCTCAAAAGCTTGAATATGTTTTTGGGCAGTGATACCATTCTCTCCATCAAACCTAGGGAGGTGCTTGTGATAATCGTTAGGGAAGGCATGGAGTGTAGCAAGTAACATGAGGGGCTTATATCTATTACGAACTTTACAAGGTATAGGAACATGTATAGGGATTGTATGATTAGTCTTGATTGTTTTAGTTTCTTTGATTGGAATATGATCATCATTAGATTCAGAAGAAAGTTGTTCAAATATGTAAGGAGACTTTATATCTACAAATTTTAAGGGAAAATAATAAAAATTTGATCTAAAATCTTCTCTAAAATACAATATACATTGAAAAACTTTATCAATGAGAAAGAACATAATGTCTTGGATAACAATCCAAGTTAAAAGCCCAATCTTTTCACACAGTTCTTTTAGGCTCATTTCTCTAGTGGAGTCTTGATTGTGAAATTGATTTGGAGTCGCCAGGTGGATGATTTTAACCTTTGTGTGTTTGATCACTGTCCGCCATCATAGATCAAATCTAAACCTGTAAAACAATTCTGAAGAAAATGTTAGTTCTGCCCAGCAGAGTCGCCACTATGTTATCACTTAGAATTTTCTCAAGGTTAAAGAAAGAAATTTCTGAGGGAACCACAAACCATTCTTTTAGACTCAGGTTCTAGCCAACCCATGTCTAGAGAGGGCTCTCACTTTATGATTTAGCTTTGATTGATGCGATATTAGGCTAGTTCTTAATGTTCAGGGTTGTTTGTTTTGATTGGGTGGTGGAATTAAGGAAACAAATGGGCAGAGCAAGTATTTAGGCCATTGGGCTATTGAGTCAAGTAGGAAAGGTTTAACAGGATTTGATTAATTACTGAGGTAAGAGTTCACAAGGCAAGATAGCACAACAAGGACAAATCTGAAGGTTTCAATGGATGAAAATCTTAACCAGGGCCAAGGGCAATGAAAAATCCTTAATCGGGATTAAGATGAAGAAAGGAAGGATGGCTAGTAGCAAAGGGCAATGAAGAATCCTGTACTATGGGCCAAAGGGGTGTAAACTACGGAAGTAAGGGGGTAATTAAGAATCCCCAGACCAAGGCAATTTAGTAGAAAACACAAATAAAGAAAACAGTTAAAACAGAGAGCACTTAAGCTAATTCTGATGATATCATTCCTTGTTTGCCTTTAAGATTGTATAATAAATACATATGAATATTTCACAACATAAAGAGAATATAGTATTTAAACATGAGAAAATGATACTTATTTGTTCCAGTTGTGCACAAGAATTGAGTGAAATGTCCTCAGCTTTATTTCATAATCCAGTAAAACAGTCCAGTCTTGAGTACAATAGCTCCTTAGCTTAAAACAAAATGTCTCTAGAAATTATTTTTAATCCACCCAAAATAATTCAAATGAAGAAGTATTTATACTAATTCTAAACTGAAATATCTTGAAGAAATA
This sequence comes from Pinus taeda, assembly GCA_000404065.3. Lineage (NCBI taxonomy): Eukaryota > Viridiplantae > Streptophyta > Pinopsida > Pinales > Pinaceae > Pinus > Pinus taeda. The sequence continues at coordinate 10,462 of APFE030649811.1, read as the reverse complement.
TCAAGATTGGTTTTACAAACATCTCAAACTGTTTTACATTAATAGAACTTAAATAAAGGACACTCAAAACTAATGAATCTATTCATCACTATGTTTATGGATTTATGGTGACAAAGAAGAGAAATTCAAATTTGATAGAAACGCTTAAGTGATGATGAGGCATCCAAGTCACTAACTACCTCCTTCTTTTGTGCATTCTGTCCCAGAAATTCTGCAAACTTAGGGTCCAATAATATGCTTTTATATCTCAATACAAGATACATATGTAAAACATGAAAAAGGTTATTGTAGATAAATACGTTATTGAGATAAACCTCTCTCATTTTCCCAAAATTCAGCTCTAGCGGTTCACAATATGCTCTACAAAAATATGTCAAAAACAGGACTTTGCACAAACTGAAAAATAGGTTGTGAATACATGCACGTATCTCCCTTTTGGTAATACCTGTGTAAAACGTGAGATAGGTTTTTGTATATTAGCCTTTAATTAAAAACAACCTCCTCCAGTTTCTCAAAATACTTCTTGGAGTCGCCACAATAGTTTCTGTAAAACTATGACTTAAACAGGAAATTTCTAAAGAATGTACCATTTCTGCTCTTTTTTTTTGCTAAAGCAAGAGACGGACCTTCTAATTCATTGAAGTAGGTAAATTACAATATATAAAAATGTTCACAAAACTCTACGGATTTAGGCAAAACAGACATTTGCCCTACTGTAAAAAGACACACGCACCTTAGAAATATACCACCCTAACACTTTAAGTTACATACAAAAGAATAATCAACGGGCATGGTTGGGCACGTGAGCCTTCCCCCCCAATTCCCGTGAAAACAACCCATTAATCTGCCACTTTGATCTTTGTCGTCTAAATTTCTCCATTAATCTGCTAGTGGATATGCATATCGCTCCAGGGAGGAACATGATGTTTAACCAACCGACCCCACAAAACCACTCGATAAATCATGATCGTTGAACCACTTTTGAGAATGAACGGATGAGCTAAATATCGCACCACCAGAAGCTAACAAACTTTAATGCGTGATGAGGGAGATTTTTGGTCCCCACCCTCCTCCACATTTCAGGCTTCATGTGGTATCACAGTCCATTCTCCAAAACCACTTCTTGTATGAAAGCAGTGCAATCGCCAGAAAACCACTTAACCAGTGGTATTATCTCCCGAATATGGAAATTTAGATGATGATGCCTCCTTCTCCACTGTCGACAGTTGTTCTTGCAAGCTTTCCTCTGGACTGAGAAAAACTTCCGCCAAATACCGGGGATTATTGGAGAGGAGATAATCTTATATGCCAACAACAACAAGGACCATTCTTCTACCTATTTGACCCAAATGAGAGAAACCATCTGCGAAATGTTCATTGAGACCTATCCTTTTTAGGATTGTGCCAAAATGCTTCTTTTTCCTTTTCTGCTAGGTTATGACTACGGATTTTTAAATTGCTTTGTGGTATTGCTTGCCACCCTATCGACGCTCTGCTTTCCTTGCAGCAAACCCCTTGATTGGCCAAGAAATCTACTAGTTTGTTAGCTTCTCTGCTCACATGATTGAACCTAATTGAGTTGAGCCCCTGAAGGTGACCCTGAATCCTCTAGAAAACCCAGATTAATTTCTAGTGTTGAGAGACTTCCTCCGATTTTGATCCGCAATGAATTCTTTTAACTGAGTTAATAACTAACTCATAGTCAGCTTCAATGATTACATTGTGACAGTTCTCTTGCTTCAAAAACTTAAGGCCCTGCTCCAACGCCATTAATTCTACCATGTTGTTGGTGGCTCTTCCTAAATGACAATGGAATAGGGAGAGGATATTACCTACTTCATCCCTCAGAACCCCCTCATAGCCCGCTATACCAGGTGTTACACTGAAATTTGTCACCATGACTATCTGCAGTTAATATGGCTCCATCAATAGTCATATTATCCTCCTTGTCAAGCCTCATACCTCTGCTCTTCATGTCAAACTTCAAAAAGAGAGAAAGTCACTTAAAAACATGTTTATCTCTGGGTACGCAGGTTCTCTCTACCTTGCCTGCGTGTT
>APFE030649799.1:0-12480 GCA_000404065.3 Pinus taeda | reverse complement strand
TTGATTGTTGCTAGACCCATTTTGGGCTAGTGGGATCGCCTCTGTCCGCAGAGGGGATTTACCTGTTTAACACATAGCTATGGACATCATTGATACTATTGATCCCTTATGTTTATTAATGAAATATTTAATAATAGTAGGGTAAATATTATTCATAAAATGTTAACTAATAGAAGGAAAAAATATATATATATGAATCTTTTATCAATAACTTTCTTAGATCTTTAAATGAATGATCATATTTTCAAACTTACCTAAAATAATAAGATTATAAATTACCTATTTAAGTTAAAATTAATAAAAAATAAAAACAATACAGCGTAACTAAATGTTTCCTAACTCAAATTTTCTTTTACTTTCGTAGTGGAGTATATAAAGTTCATTTTTCTTGTAGACTTTGTTGATGTTACAAGACCCAAAATATATCTCTAAATAATATATCTCAGGAAAAGCTTTCTTTTTTTTCGGTTTAAATGTTAGCAAATTTGATATTGTTGTCATTGGTGTCGTTATGTGTAAAATTGTTTGTCGATTGTCTATGAATTTTAATTGTTTGATAGCATTTAATATTCTTCCCTTTTATTCAATATTTTCTCCGTGTGTTTATGATACATTCGGGTTTGTTGTCTGTATGCTTTAATGCATTTCGGTTTACAATATGTGAAGGTTTCTTAGATTTGGCCTGGGGTGTGTGTACGTGGCTTTATAATATCTATCCCTTGGGCTTAATATTTTTCCCTTTTATTTATAGTTCATTGGTGTTATTGTAATAATTGCCTCGCTTTACTTTTTACTTGGGTGTATCAATGTAATTGTTCATATTGGTAGGTTCAAATATTGTTCATTGTGTTCATAATATTAGTTGTAGTGCGTAATGTTAATCGATTGGGTTTGAAATCATGGGAATTGATGGTCTAATGTCACGTTACGACAAAGATTGTCACAGTACGAAAAGTGAATCATCCTTAACCATTGTGAGTGATTGCCAATGGTGATCAATCATAGCTATGAACATCAGTGATAATATTGATCCCTTATCTTTATTAATGAAAGAGTTAATAATCATAAAATAAATATTATTCATAGGCTTTATAATATTAATCCTTAAGTTATATATAAATGAATTGTTATTTTATTTTATTAATATAATTATTATTATTATAAAGTTATTTTTTATTTATTTAATATTAGTATTTATTTTACTCTATTATTATAAAATTAAGATTAAATTAATTTTAATTTAATGAGTATATTTTTATTATTATTAATTATTGCTTATTTATATAAAGTTGTCCCATTTTAATGTAGATTATTATGGTATTTAATCCATATAAACCTTTATTTTTTTATATAATTTGTTAATATTAATATTTACTATTTATTAAATATTAATAAAAGAAAATTATATATATTTTTTTTTTTTATTAAATGATTAATAGTTTAAAATAAAAAATTTTCAAATAATATTATATATAATTTTAAGTATTAATATTTTGCCAGTTTGTTAATTGAAAGCTCCTTAAACTTGAATTTTTGTTTTTCTATATCCTTTGCAGCTTCTGGAAGTGTGTTAGACCTTTGTGTGACTGGTTATTACTTTTATCCTTCAGTTGTTTGCTTATTTTTATCGATTTTGTATCCTAGCCCTAGAACACCTAGTGGCTTTGCATGTCGAGCCTTCTGTGGGAAGTTGTGGTTTGATAATCCAGTCAACTTTTTGGTTGTTTTCCACACTCATCTAGTGGTTGTGAAAGTTTGGTATTCTATGCTTCTAGTGATTCACTTCTAGCTTGTTTGGAAATCTCACCCAATTTTCTTGATTTGCACTTGATTGGTTCTTAGATTACATTAGAATCATCTTGTGTTTGAGAATTCTCTTGCATAGATCACATTTGCATAATTATAATTCTCATTTGTGCATAGATTACGGTTGCACACTTTTCAAGTGAATTGTGTTCCAAGCGATTGTCTTCCTCCTTTGCATTCCTTTTTGTCTTGTTGAGCTTAGATCACATAGCTCACAAGCCTTAGTTTTCCTTTGATTCGGAAAACTGGTTTTTAGTGTCTTGGGAACTTTGTTGTCTTTTCATTGAGTGATTTTATTCCTTTTGCTCGGTGTTGCTATCTCTCAAAATTCATTTTAAGTGCTTTGTGCCATTGAAAAAGAATCAAACTAGTATCTTTTGCATTTAATAGTTAAAAGGAAAAGAACATTTCGTTGATTTGTATTTTCAAAAGAAAAGTTTCGTTTCCTTGCCATTAGCTGCATTAGATTGTTTGATTGCTTGTGTTAATTTTGTTTGGTCGAAAAATTCCTAACCTTCTCATAGTTAGAATTCATCGAACGAAATGATGTTCTTTGGCATGTAGTTTACATCTAAGTAATTGTGAGAGATCATACAGTAGGACCTGAAATCAAAACTTAATTCAAGATCAACCGTAAAATAAACCAAATTTATCTAAAAACTCATTGGAACTTAACGCAAATATTCTAGAGGTCTAGGTTAGAGACGTGTTCCGATGTCTTTAAACCTGGTAACTTACCATCGAGTGGTTGGGTGATTCCTCCACGATGAAACGATAGGTGCCAGTACGGATTGGGCTCCCACGTACCGTCGTGTATATATGGGGAGACTCCACTAGGTTTGCATCCTTTATCCGTAGGAAGCCGAGTCTGCCACCTTGTGAACCGTAACGCACCGAACACAACATTCAGGAAGATTGACTGCAGTACAGAAAGTCCTTGGTTCTCATACGATTGTCAAGGTGTATAAGCAGTTTTATGGGTTGCTTGGTAAACCTTTTGCTTAGAATCTCCAGAGCAGTCACTTTTGATCCTTTTCAGACTCCCTAAAAGAAAAGGTGTAAGTGAGCATCTTGTCACTTCATGCTCATTAAACATTCGAAGGAGACTAGAGTCATCTTTTCGTCCTTTTCTCGACTCTTAAAAAATGAAAAGGTCAAGTTCAGTTCCTGCGTCTTACAAATTTATTTGACCACGATAACATTACCTGGTTAGATCTTGTGTGCGTTAGTTTGAGTAGGTTTCTTCTTGCTATGGAAAATTTTCCAGGGTTCACCAACCTAAGTTCCCCTCCTGACGGGAATCTTAGCCATTTCCCTCCTCTTGGGAATGTTGGTACTCCTTATATGGCGACGTTATCCCTTCCGGGGTTAACTGTCGGGTTGCCTGTTGGTTGTTTTCAACCTCTTTGGTCCCTACCGTGTCGGCTGATACTCCATTAGTCCCTCCACCTGCACAACATCATGTTGAACCTAAGGTGGACCTCTCTCCTTCGATGCCTACTTCTACATATCCTTCTTGTACTTCGCCTGGTGAAAGTTTCGATTCGAATAACCAAGTGGCTAAGAAGAAGAAGAACAAGAACAGGAAGAAGAAGTCTCCTAAGGGAGAGGCTACAAGCACAACTGTTACTCCCTCAAGTACACCAGAAGTCGGGCCCCTTTCCGCTCCTCCGCGGAAGGTTAAGTTTCCTTGTCGATTATGCAAGGAGGACCATCTTCTTCGCGATTGTCTTGGCATTCCCAGGATCTTAGAAGTATGGTCTCGTGATCCGGCCCGCCCTTCATCGTCCACTGAGGCTCACGGCGATGCTACCTCATCAGTTGGGAATGGCAAGGGAAAAGGGAAGATTCGAATCCACTGTAGACTTTGTGAAGGAAATCATCCCCTTCACCTTTGTCCACTCATGGATAAAGCCTCCACTGTTTTGGAAAGTCTCCTAGCTCCCTCACCCCAACTCCCCGTTGGATATCAATGCCTTTCTACAGCTGCAGATCATTCGCCTCCCGACAATGAGATTGGTTCACATTCCTCTCTTGTCCAGCCTCCTCTTCTTGAACCTGGCTGTGCCCAGCCTGTTCCCGACCAACCATTGGTCAAAAAGAATGTCGACTGGAGTCCACCTCCTGTTGACCACTCTGTTTCAGAAGAGCAAAATTCCCATGTTCTTCTCATCTCATCGGATTCTCCTGAGCTCGATGATGGTTTTCCCATCCCAGCCTCTCCGGAGAATTGCGATTCGGTCCCTTCCGAGCAGGGGGGCAACCATATGGTTCCTCCACCAAGTAGTTTGGTCGTATCCTTCGATTGGAATTGTTTGACTACCCCTTCCCTCCCATTCCATGTGCCTTTCTAGGTCACCGCCTATGCCTCCCATATGGCGCTGCCTGGCACTGTGTTAGATGAAGGAGCATCGGTTAGTCTTATGCCTATTACTACTTGGCAAGCTTTGGGTTCTCCATCACTTGTACCTGTTGCACCGAATCTCACCGCTTTTGACGGAGGAACAAGTCAACCATTAGGGATCCTTCCAAAGTTCCCTATCACTTTGGGAGGAAAGACTGTTTATATAGACGTCTCAGTTACCCAAGGATCTTTAGACTTCAGTCTTCTCCTTGGTCATGACTATGTGTATGCCATGGGAGCCCTTGTTTCTTCACTTTTCCGTGTGGTTTGCTTTCCACACGATGGAAGAATGATGACGATGGACCAATTATCGTTCGTTCATCCACAAGTCCCTCGGGTGCCATTGTCCTTCCCTCTTGGTTCTCATCCACTAGTTGCATCTGTCTCACCCCAGGTCAACTACGTGGCTACCTCCCCCATGCCTATATCCAGCAATGCCGCCATCGTGCATAGTGTTCTGGGGGCATTAGTTCCTGACTTCCGAGACATTGAACTCCCACCAGGAGCGTCACTCTTGGAAGCCCCGACTTCCTGTTCATTATGATGAAGTTCAGGCGGAGCATAGTTTGTTTCCTATGTCAAGCTCCTTAAAAAATGAAACTAGGATTGGTCGGAGCATAGTTCGTTTTCCTATGTCAAGCTCCTTAAAAAATGAAACTAGGATTGGTCGGAGCATAGTTCATTTCCTATGTCAAGCTCCTTAAAAAATGAAACTAGGATCGGTCGGAGCATAGTTCACTTTCCTATGTCAAGCTCCTTAAAAAATGAAACTGGGTCTGCGGAGCATAGTTCCTGATCTTGTGTCAAGCTCGTTAAAAAATGAAACAAGGGTTATGAGGATAGTTATTTTACTGTGTCAACCTCATTAAAAAATGAAACAACTCCCTTTCCAAGTCGAGTCTTTGCAAGATCTCGAAAGTGAACCTTCATTCCATCCATTTTGTTGAATGCAATGAAGCTTGGGGGGCATGTACCTTGTTTTGCGTCATTATGCTGGGGGCATGCGAACTTATAACAAGCATGGTTTTTCGTTTCAAGCTTGTGTAAACATGAAACCGAATCCAAGCAAAGTTCTCCATGGTTCAAGCTTGCGTAAAAATGAACCCATACCCGATTTACATCTCGTGATTGCCATTTTTATCCGCTGAATTCTGCTAGATGAGCCTTGGTTGTTTCATTCTATTGCTACCATCTCTTTCACCGATCATATGCTATCACTTGGTTTTTTATCCTTTCCTGAGGAACCGCAACGATGAGTGGTTTTCTTAGCCAGCCTCTTGACCATTACATGTTTTGAGCCGTTCCACCATTGCCAGAACCAGTTGCTACCCTTTATACCACTCGTTCCTCTAGGACGAGTCCCCTTTAAGCTCTTTTCTGACTCGTAAAATGTGAAAAGATTGCCAAGTATTTTTCCTTTTTTGACTCGTTAAAGAGAATAAAAATGGAGGTCTGCTTTTAGCTCTTTTCTGACCGTTTAAAGAGGAAAAGATTGCCGAGTCATTCCTCTTGGCTCGTTAAACATTACTAAGGGGCGATCATTTTAAGTTCTTTTGTCGACCGTTAAAACATAAAAATATTACCGAGTTTTTGTCGTTTCAAACTCGTTAATGGTTACGAAACGACGTGGTTTTGATCGCTTTTTTACTTTTTTCAGGTCGAAATCACAATTTATGAAAAGTACTCCTCGATCGTAATGGTTGAGCTATTCTTTCCGGCATTATTTTATACTTTTTCGGGCCCGAGAGACACAACTTTACGAAAAAGGACACCCCTGGATTTTCCTTTTCTGCTGTCTTTTCAAACTCTCTAAACATGAAAAGACGCTGAGTTCTTCTTTTGTCAGACTCATTAAAACCTGATGACATCGGATTTTGTCGAAATGACACACCTTAAGCATATGTTATCCCCATCAAGCTTGTTAAAAATAATTGGGGTACTCGCCAGAAATGGTGGGGGAAAAGAAAATTTTGGGAACCATAATTATTGTCGTGTCCGCAGTATGTCGCTCTTGAACATGGCACTTCTCTGCTTTCGTGTCAGGGTGGGGATATCTCATCTCATTTTTCACTTGCCTCCGTGGGTTTGGGTAATCCTATTTGACCTCTCATCTGCTCATTGCCTTGTCATCATGACCTATGATCCATCGATGTCAAATACTGCCAACTCCACTATCGTGCCGCCGATATGTTCAAGAGAAGTTGACCTCTGAAAGAAACAACCTCTGTCTGATAGTTCATAAATCTTAATTCACAACATTGTCTCTTCCCGTCTCATGTCGATGATGTGGGAAACATTATGACCCACCTTCGACGAAGAACACTTCCTGTCGACTTCAGCTCATTATCTAGGAAAGTGACTTAGAGACTCCCTTCTGGTACCTTGGAGCCTGCATGTCTCAATGGCAGGTTCTTCGTGTTCGACGCGAGGTTTTCATCATTGGCCTCCGATCGGATGACTCTATGGGTGTTCGACACCGGCTCACTAATTCACACGCTGTAGATTGTACCTATAGTACCTTGAGGGCCATTGTCATTATTGGTGGTACCTCTCGCGTCTGTTAATAGTTCCCAATATTGACTGGTAATCAGACGATGTTCACGCATGTTCGACTTCAGCTCACATGTTCACATGCTTGAACTTGTACTTCTGTTCGGGTCGAGATGGAGCGCAAGACCCTGGATTGTGTCTGTTGTAATCCAGGTGTGATTCTTGATACATGACTCAATCACTGGATGGTTGCGACCATACCTGAGTCAATTCATTGATCCTAACCAGATGGCTGCGTCCATACTACGGATCTAGATTATCATGTACTCTCTTATGAATGGCTGAGACCATACCACGTACATCATGTATTTGAACTATCAATTGTATCTCTCAATGCAGATTCTCGGCAGCAGCTATATGTGTTCTTGTAAAGCATTTCACCCCTCTCTCTCTCTCCGCCCTCATGCTTTAGGGGGCATCTGTTACATAGTAATTTGTCACCATTGGTCACCGTCCCTGTTACCCCTGTTTTCGTACATTGGAGGATACATTCCAGGACCTGTGAGTAGTGACATAGCCTAAAAACACTTGCATTATGTTCCCCTGAGTATGTACTTCATGTTCCCTGAAGACACCTTCTGCAAATTATCCCTGAAGTGCCCTTTTTCCATTGGCGCAGGTACACAGTGTCTTATCCGCGCCAATCACTGAGATCCTCAAAAAGGGGCGCGCCCATTGGCGATCTGTCCTAGAAAAACACTCGCGCCAACTAAGTTTGGTAATTATTTTTGGCAAACGCGCATCCATATGTTTTTTCCTTTCAGATCATGAAGTCTTTTGAGGGAAAAAATCCATCTGATAGAGGTCGAGATTCATCATCTATCCTTGACATCTATCCTCAATAGCTTTTCAGAGATAATGTCGATCCACAATGGGCGTCCTGCTGCATTGAATCTTCCTCCCTTCTCCATTTATAAAAGTCTGTCCTCATGCATTAGACAAGCTAGTTAAGGAGTTCGGGAGTAATGCTAGTTGTGATTATGCTTGTCTGGAGTGATAGTAAGAGTCTTGAAGCATAGGGAGGTTATGCTGCCGGAATCCTGAGAGAGAGAAGGTCTATTGCAAGGCATACATAGCTGCTCGCCCAGCCAGGGAATAGGTTCAACGTCAAAACCTTGGTTGTATCTTTCTCTCCCTATTATTCATTAATAAACGATTGCTACTATGGTTCCAATCTCATTGCCTATTATGATGTTTGATTTATTTCCTTTCTGACTGAAATATAGTTGTACTTTGGTGGATTTTATGCTTGTAGTTGTCTCGGTCTTTGCATGTGCAGGTGTCCGTTCGCGAGGATCACTAGGATTGTGACCTGCTGAAGCAAGGGAGCTGGAGGGTCAACTCTACTTCAACATTTGCATTGGATTCCAGGTTGGTCTTCGTAATCCACCTTTTAGTATACAACTAGGAACTTGCATAGCAGCGTGAATTGATTGTTGCTAGACCCATTTTGGGCTAGTGGGATCGCCTCTTTCCGCAGAGGGGATTTACCTGTTCAACACATATTAAAGCCATTTATTTCAAATAGACACTTGAAACATCACAAAAAGGATCATTAGGACAATTTTCATGCAAGAAACTGGAGAAACTTTTAGGAAAAAGGCAAAAGGAGTTTGGGAATTGTGCTTAGTGCACCCCATAAGTGAATATAGTGCATTGAAACACCCTCCTCAGTGTATTTTATTCTTGTTCAATACTCCTTTCAATTTACTAGGGGTGCGTAAGACCTAGGGAGAGAAATTAGAGCCCTAGGGCCCTTAAAAACTAGAAATATTTGCGTGAAATGAAAAAATGGAAGCATGAAAAGAAAGAGGAAAGTTATATCTCCTATCTAGAAGTGATGATGCTTAAAATGATCCACTAGATTGGTTGCAATGAGTTATAGAAAATTGTGGGTAAAAACACTCAAAACTAACTCTCCAAGACGTAAATTGTGAAATGGTAAAAATGAATTACCTTTTGCCTATTTTATGGTCATTTTCATCATTATTTTATTAATATTTTAACATTTTGACCTAAAATGTGATTCAATTTTATCTTGAATTAGGTATTTGTAATCCTTTGGTGGTGTTTTGAGCAGGATGGGAGTTGTTTAACTTATTTAGTGATGTATGCATTGAAACATATCATTTTGATCGAAGAGCACACTTTTATCACTTTTCCAAGCTTTGTAAATTTACAAAAGACAAACCCCCTCTAGTCCTCTTTCAACTCTTTTCAGACTCCCAAGTATGAAAATACTGCTGAGCACTTGTCTTTTCGAACTCGTTAAAGTAAGTGAAAAGAAATCTACTGAGTATAATTTTAACCCTTTTCTGGACTGAGTTAGACTATCTATGAAAGAGTAATCTCTTAGTCAAACATGGCTAAGAGGTTCTCATGTGTATTGTTTTATGCATTTTCAGACTTAAGATACTATTTACGAAAATGAACCTTCAGAGTTTTCTTTTTCACCTCTTTTTCAAACTCTCTAAACATGAAAAAGGATTCGAGTTAGACCTTTGTTGGACTCATAAAAGAATCAAACAATGACGGACACATCGAACATGATGGAATTGAACCAATGCTTCTTAGGGTTCCTTAAACATAGTCGAAGGGATTCATCTGAAGGATGAATTTAAAAATCAAGCATATGTTATCCTCCTCATGCTTGTCAAAAATAAAGAGGTATTGACCAGAAATGGTTGCGAAAATTGGGAAATTGGGAAAATGGGATATGCCACCTATTAATGGTAGTAAATCACTCTTAAACATGAGACTTTTCCATTTCATCTTCATGTTTGTTAGGTTGGGAAATTTTTAGGTATAAAAATAACTTTGTGCGAGCAAGAAGGATCTCCTTGGATTTCCAACAAAACCAAGTAAGACACATCAAAAAAATTGCTACATTTTCTTAGCCTATAAATGAAACATGAAACATGTAGTACACAAAGAATCATTTGCATATTACCGATATTCTTGTATAATTCCTTTTAGTTCTTTCCACATCCAAATTTTCCTCAATGCCTTAGATTATTCTACAATGGTTTCCACAACTTCTCCACGATGCTCCAAAATAAATCTGCATAGACAAAACATTCAAACTGATCAAAGCATCTCGCATATAAAATCAAAGTAAATGAATAGCTAACTTAACATAGAACATATAGTTGAGTCAATAATCAGATATAAACCATGCGAGTGATCAAGGAATCTCGCAAATAACATCAAAATAGATGCAATTAGAAAATAACAACTACTTTGTATTAAATTCAAAGGAGAAAAAACTTACAACGTAGTTTCCTTGATATTACAATCCTCTTACAATGATTTGTGTTCTTTCCCTTGATGACAAGCTCTTCAAACCCAAAATCAATAGCATTATTTTACAAATCCAAGTCACCAACATCCTCTAGTCTTGTGCTCTATTTATAGGCAAGAGGAGGAGGTTTCTAGTTCCTCTCCTTAAGGGATATGATGCTTAGGAGGAGGAGATTAGTTCCATGAACCAAGAGATGAGATGCATGTATGTAGTAATTTGAGGTTTCTAATTTCAATAAGATTCCTTCATCAAATATTATAGAGATTCATTTTTTATTTTTAGTTGTGTGAATAGGATTGTGTAGTTTATAGTGGAAGATAGTGTGCAAAATTACGTAGGCCACAATGATCAAAACTGCACATGAAAAGGTAAAGGCTAGCAAAATGTGCAAATACTCAAACATAGTTTTTAATCTGTGAAACCCAAAATTTATTTTATCCTTGGCATTGTTTTACTTCAAGCTTCATAGGGGATTGACTTGAGATACTCATTTGATAGTGAGAGATCTAAATCGACATTCACGGGGACGAAAGTTAGTGTAACAGAAATTGGCTTGTCTTTTGGTTCATCATACCATTTCAAATCCTTCGTTTTTCATTTTGGGTCAATGCTACCAACTCCATTCAATGTCGATAATGTGTTTAAGAGAATTCATTTAGTTGATATATACTATGATAATCTTAAGCCTTCATTCATTTTCTGCCATTTTTGAACCAATTCCACATCAACATCATTCTGCCTCAAATCATGATGCTCATTTCATGTTGATGATGGGGGATACATGAAGGCCCTCCTGCAATGTGTCCCTTCCTATTGAAATAACCTCATTATCTAGGAAGTTGAATTAGAAACTGTTCATTCAGTACCTTGGGGCTTGTATACATCAATGGAAAGTTTCCTCACTCTCGGTGAGAGGTTTGCATCATTGGCCTTCGATCGACAAATTATCTGTGTTGTTTGACTTCGACTCATTCACTCACACCATACATATTTTAATTTTTTCCTTAAGATCCATTGACATTATTAGTGGTTTCTCTCGCATCCATTAACGACTTACATCATTGGTCGGTAATGATATGATGTTTTCCATGTTCAACTTTAGTTCCTTTATTCACGTGGTTAGACTCATACATCGGACGATCAAGTGAACGAGATAGAATTCCCTGGATCTAGTTCCATCCATCATCATTGCGCATGTAATGTTAGATTATGTGCTAACCATGGGTATGCCTCCCTCAGAAATGATTTGATGATTAAAATATATTGTAAAAGATGATGATCTTGACCAGGTGTGGTTGATTTGAACTTGTCACATGGTAAAGCACTTGAGTCATCAACTGCTCTTTCTAACTTTGGGCTTTAGGGGGAAATCTACTATAGGCCATTTTGTCACCATCACTGATCATAAACATGTTGTCCTTTGTTGGGGGTGTGTTAATTTTAAAAATTTATGAAAATAAAAAAGAATCTTGAATCTTCCTCTTCCAGGAGCTTCCAAGAGTTGTTTCAACCATTTACCTTGGATAAGAACTTTGAATCCTATCTAATCCTACTTTGGAGATTTCACCTCTTATCCCTTAAGATTGTCTGCCTATCTCAAGTGGATATCAAACCTAGATTGTTAAATGGATAAGAATTCCTAAAATACCACACTCTCCTATAAATTTGCAGCCATCTACAACATCAGGGTTGGATTTTTGAGACTAATCATACACTCATGTTTCTACCTTGAATGTTAGAGAGTCATCATCTTCATGCATTAGGGTGAAATTGATTTGTGGTTTGTGACAAGAAAGAATGAGCAAACTCGAGGAGATATCTACAAGATCATCTACTATTCTTTGTTGTAAACTCCCTCCTTTTCATATTAATACAAAGAGTATATCATTTTCTTATATGTGTTATGTTATGTTTACATTCATGTATTTCAATGTTTTTTTAATCCATTGAATAAAGTAATTGGATAATGCTACATAGATGTCATAGGTTCTAATTGTAGAAATCACAGCTACGACTGGAGCTTAAAATCTGAGAGGAGAGAATAGCTTATTGAATTTAGGCTTCTGTGATCCATATCAATTTTGAGAAGAATCTTCGGTGAAAATCACATAGAGATAATTTTGTTGACGCATTTCAAACCAACCAGTGTGGTTCATCATCTAGACAAGCTGAATGAGCAGATCTTGCTAATGCATAGCAAGATCTACTCACTCAACTTGTCTTGACGATGAACCACACTGGTTGGTTCGAAATGCGTCGACAAAATTATCTCTATGTGATTTTCGCCAAAGATTCTTCTCAAAAGAGAGAATAGCTTGTTGTTAGGGTCCCACGCTAACCCCCTTATCTATGTAATGGGACCACGTCATAGTCAAGAGTCAATAAAGCCCATATTAATAATTGTAAGTGGTTAAACCGC
>APFE030649786.1:0-26672 GCA_000404065.3 Pinus taeda | reverse complement strand
GTGTTATAAATTATTTTATTTTATGTAAATTAGTATACCCTGTTCATTCTCTTTTTTTTTCACTTCTAATTTTTATCATAGAATTTAAGTTTTTATCATTCAAATATCATTTTTCTAAATTTTCTTATCCAACTTTTACCATTTTTTTATTATTATAATAATTAGCTAATTAACATAATATATAATTATTATTTAAGTTGTATAACAATAATGTTTTATACTTTCATTCACTACGTTTTGGTTATTGTTTAAATATGAATACATATGAATAAAATTTGGATGATAAATTAACTAAATTTTTTTTTTTTAATTAAAATTGATTAACACAGGCAACTCTCCTCCATCCCAGATTATCTCATGCTTCTAGTGATGCTATCTCATGCTTCTAATAGAGATTGTTTCATTGATTCACCAATTTGGTTTATAACATCTATAAGTTTATAAAACAGTAAAAACTAAAAAATGGAATAGTTCACATTTGAATTATGTGCCTCAGGAAAAAACTTGAAGGTCTAAGTAACATGTTTAGTTTTTATAAACATATCATAAAGAACACTAAAACTTTCAGAAGGTTGTAAAAGCACATCTCGGAGTTGAATTCAACATTGACAACTAGAGATTGTTTTGCACCCAATCACAAGAGATATCTTTCATGCCTCTCCCTGCCCTTGTGTTTGTTACTATTCACTAAACTCCCCTTTCAAATATCAATGAAAATTTTATTATAAACAAAAGAAGAAGAGGTTTACGCACTAAGAGATGTAATTGGCATGCTGAGGAGTGGAAACAGAGAAATCAGAGATGAAAATAAACTTTCCTTCCAAAAGGAAAAATGCTTGTAGTTGGAATGCTTAAGAATGAAAGCAGAGAAATTGGAGGTGAAAATGAGCTTTCCATCCAAAATGCAACTGCTAAAAAAAAACCAGAGGATTAGAGGTGAAAAAGGAACTTTCTTTTCAAAATGTGGAAAACGTATTACATTCACAGTACCTAAATTATACATTTCGGTTCCTATAGAACGTCACACTACCTACTAGCCATGATATGGAAAACGAATTCCTATTGTAGCTTTCTGGATACGACTCAAATTCTAGGTCAAAAGAGACGTTGTTGTACAAATCTTTCTTTTAATAAATCTGATTTGATTGAATATCCATCTATACACATATCTGTAATATAATTATTGAAAAAAGAATATCGATCTGTAAACATATCTGTAATATAATTATTGAAAAAACGATATCGATCTGTATACATATTTGTAATATAATTATTAAAAAAAATAACGTGAAAACATTTTTGCGACCTCAATACCATCTTCTTCCTTAAGACTTGTTCCTTGTTGAATTACAACTACAGCAACAACTCTCACAGCTAAATTATAGATACCTTTCAAATTCAATAAACTTCTCAAGATTTCATACAAAATTCCAGCCACATTAACATCTCACTTGCTCCACAAGTATAGATATGGATGCTCAATTATAACATCCCTACACAAAATAACATCACGGGGATGATGTTATTATTCTCCTAAATTAAATCATCATTAATATAAATGATGTCAAATAGTTTAAATACATGAGCAAGTCTAATTGATGAAAATGTGTGAGTTTACGTTATAAAGAGGCAATTAGACTTTAGAATAAAAAAAGACTTTTGGAGGAAGACTATTATGGCAGGTAGCCTAGAAGAGAATATTTGGCCTTAGTTGCCATCCACCCCTTGTCAAGATACTTTTTTAGATTGTATGTGCTGAATAATTTTTAGCAATTGCGTGTTGTTACTAACTGTTAGTGTTTTACTGAGATATTTTGACGAGTTCACACATTTTAAGGAAAATATGAGAGGAAAAACAAATACCTAAAAAATTATTTAAAATAAGAAAATATAAATACCCATTAAATTAAATAGTTCTATATTCTACTCTCCAACTTGCCCAAGCAACCAAAACTCATAGTCTTGTTTGAGAAGAGTTCCTAAAGTTAAGTTTTGAACATGTTATAGGAGAGCTGTAATTTATTTTAAAAAATTTATAAACATTGAAGTGTTGAGTGCATGTTTTTAACTTAATGTGTTTTAATTATATTTGTTGTCTAAATATGTTAATATGTTAATATAAAAATATGTATTTAAATATATATAAAGGTATTAATTTGTGTTAATTTTTAATTAGATATGGATAAAGTTACACAGGAGGCTTGATTTTTGTTGGGTTTTTCATGTGATCTCTCTTGGATTGAAAAATGGTTTTCATTGTGAGTGGTTCATTATCATGATGATGACTTCAATAAGCTTGTAAAAAGCAGTACTAAGTCTTTAAATTAGTATGGGTGTGAATGACAACATGAACCTACATTGCTACATAATCATGATAATAAAAGGTTTTAGTTATGAATGGAAAATAATAGATGTGCCTCTTTTGTGTGTGTCTAGATATTGAATTTTTAATTATAAAATTTATCCATTTTAAACTTACTTTAATTAAAGAGTATCTTAATTTTTATTATTAAGTTTAGAAAATTAACCTATAATTTCATAAAGACCTTATCTGAATATTTTATGCTTTAGATAAATTTAAGAAAAAAGTTAACTCTCAAAAGATTAAGTCTATTAGTCATTTCCTTCAATACATATTAGATATTAGAATGAGAAATAATAATCGAATACATTATTTTTGGCCAAATAAAAAACGCACATGTAAATTGTAATTTTCTTATATATATTTTAGTGATATTGAACATGATTTATTATTCATATTTGTTTTTAATTAATTATTTTTAATTTAAAATATATATATTTTTAATTATATAATATTTTAATAATACACCAGACAGCCTAAATCTAATGCAAAAATTATTATTTCAAACTAAAATACAAATTTTATATTCATTCACATTCTAGTTTTACATTGCCTAGCTTGGAAACACATTTACTATCTCCTCTCACACTCCTCTACGATGCAATCGGGGGTAGTTGACAGGCGAAAAGAGTCAAATGGTCTCATCAGATTATGTGGAAGTGATGCGAGTCAAATATTCTATTCCTTCAGGAGATCCCCTATGTTCATCGATTCAACATAGCCATTCAATAAGTGCAAGATCCAATTGGTCTCTATGAGTTCCCCATGGTCAAAGTTGAATTAGATACGCAACCACGTTCCTATACTCCCATTCCTAGTGCTCTCCAACAGAGTGTGTTACATGGATGACATTTCAAATGATCTATTCTAAAGTCTCAACATTGGACGCTAAAATATCTTTGAGCCACGCCAACTTTTATGAAATAAGTATATATATGGGTTTATTTCTTTTTTAGTTCAAGGTTTGCTTCCTTTTAGTGTTGGGATTTTCTTCTTAATTAGCCTTTAAATGTTCTTCTTGTTAAGCAACCAATGTAGCTTTCTATTTAGAGCCAATAATAGCTCTAATTGTGGCTTCCAATTTAAGATCTAATTTTACCTTCATTTTAGCACCACAAAATACTTTCATTTTAAGAACTCATTGATGCTTCGTTTATAGCTACCATTATTATTGATGTTTTCATTTCAAATTAAATTAGGTTAAGATATATTCACTGCCTAATTAAATAGTTTCTATTGATTATTAAAGTAAGTCATATTTGCAACTTGAAATATTTTTATTAGCATACAACTTATAAATATTTTTTTAGAGAAATGGACATTCCATACAAACCAAACAACTTTTTTTTAACTATAACCGATATTTTTATATTGTTCATAAACAAAATAGTTGGTTGTGACTTAGTTACACATAATGTTGGCCTATATTTCACATTCATAAATATTTCCATAGCAATAGACCTTTCAGGTTCTTATATTACAAACCACACACAACATTGTCATGAAATAAAAATATATATTTTTTAACTCTAACCAATATTTTTATATTATTAATAAAAAAATTGTTGGTCTGTTACTAGCTACACATAATGTAGCCCCATATGATATATGCAAAAATTATATATTTCAAAATGATACATGTCGAAATGATACAACTCAATATGGCAATGTAGGTGAAAATGATATATATGATAATAGACATTAGAGGAGACATCACAACAATTTATGAACAATGATCCATGATGGAGACTATATGATAAATGTTTCTAGCTATGATAAGTTCCACTAGCTACTACCAACTTATTACTCATCATCATCATCATCATGATCATGTCCATCATGATCATCACCATCATAATCATCATCTTTGTCATCTACCTCAATGTCCTCTCCATCTACCTCATCATCATTGTATCGAATGTTTGAACCATACCCAACATAATCTCGAACGATCTCAAGATCAACTCAATCTTCTGGAAGAGTCATGTTCTACAAAAAAAACATTCAAAATGAAAATTTAATTATTTCATCTAATATTTAATATACATTTGTTATATTTCTAATATTACAACATATGAAGTGAAACCATAATCATATTGTATTATATCAAAGTGCAAATATATACCATAATAAAATTTCAATTAAGTTACAAATAATATGTCATTACAGTGATGTAAAACATGCAAAAATTCAAATTAAGGATATTAAATCATGGAGGAAGATAGAGGATCGAAATGTAGCCACAACTTTATGGAGGAATGAGTAGGTGTAGCAACAAGAAGGGGACAAGTGTCAATGATAGACATAGAAATTGGCCCTGGAGCAACAATGTTTGGAAGGATTCTTTTTCTGAGCATGTCACTATGGAGAGAGGGTATGTAGCACTCCCCTCCTAGGATATTTTAAGATTTCTGGAAAAACTAGGCTCCGTAACTGCCCCTAAAACTAGTGTACCAATGGCTTGAAGACAACATAAATATCGAAAAATGTTAGCAAATACATGGTGATAGAAGGAGGATCAAGTGGCTAAAGGATGAGAAACATTTTTGTGTTGGGTGCCTATTGGAGCTCAATTTTTTCGTGTCAAATTGTTTTGATACAATTAGGGTTTCCTATTGATAAATAATGTAATTTGGAAAACTTGATAGATAATATTCCTAACCTTATAAATTTTTAATATGCATTCTCAAATTATATCACATGAGAATTGAGAGATTCTCATTATGATCTTATCATTGTAATATCAAATTATAAAGCGGTGTTCTTTCTACACACGGTGAAACAGAGAATGATAGAGAGGAGAGCACTGAAATTGTAAATCAATATCTATCATTAAATCTCAATCATTCATGGTGCCATACCTTTCTATTCACTAGCTTGTGTGGTTTGTAGTGTACTAGCCCTTTCTAGGAAGATAAGGCCCTCCCGCTTAGCAGGGTTCATTGGTTAGGAAAGTATTGTGTATTTTTTATTTATTTCCTCTCAGCTATAATTAATATGTGATTGTTGTTACCATTATTATTAGACTTTTTGTTGCTTTAGTGATTGCAGAGTCCTAACCCCTATATTGTGTGACAACATATGTCTTGCACTGGTCCCTTTGTTAGCGTGACAATTATTTAATTCCCATTACAGTTTGATGGTGTTTTAATTTTGTGTATTCCAACATTTGTTAAGAGAATGATTTTCAGGTGTGATGTTCTTCTCTGAATAAGAGTGACTATGTAGCAAAGCGGTTTTATTCTGCATTGTGTGTTTATTTCTTAAGAGTGTGAGCAAGGTTTGAGAGTGTAACAACGAGAGTGTTGACTTGTTGAGAGTATGATTACAATGATTGAGCTTGAGATTCATTAGAACTAGTCATCATTTTAACTTGCATATATTTTGCATAATATTATTGCAATAACATGACATACCCAGATTGACAATTAATGTGAAGAGTTTGAATTATTTCTTTGAATTAGAACGACACGTGTTCTACACAACGACAAGTCGAGGAAAAACATATACACAAATTTCACATAATTAAAGTTGAAGTAAAACTTGGAATTTCATATGAAATTTGAATCAGAATTATTTAAGGGTCAAAGTAAACATATAATAACTCAAATGTGTGTAAAATAATTAAATAAATTATCTACAATTTGAATCAATTAAATTTCTTAATAAATGAAGTTTGCGTGTCAATTTTAGTGAAACAATGCAATTTTAGCCTACTTCACAAAAACGCATGCCCAACCTTCATTTCAAGGCCAAATTGAATGATTGGAGAGTATTTTTTTACTCGCAATTAACAATAATTTTGAACAAAGAAATTTTGTTGTTGTAAAAAGATATGCCAAATTGGATAGATTTTGTAGGGTTCAAGTCAAGGTTTATGTGCCTCAAATAAATGCATACTAGGACAAATACATAATTAACCATGAGATAATGATCATTCCAATCTAAATATAAAATCATTTTATGCAACATGCCATAGTAATTTTCATTAAGGAAATGCTATACGCTGAAATCCAATTTTTTTTTAGTAGTGATTGATCATATGTGCCAATGATCACAGTCAAAGAAAATATGCACTCCTAGGGAAAACCAATTACAGTCTTCATAACAAAATTCAAAATGGGACATGATTGGAGAAATCCTAACCTTAGGATATAACCTTGCAACATGTCTTGCAAATACCCTACATAACTATGTTTCCCACTTATACACAAGTTTCACAAAAGGAAAGTCAAATCAAAACTTAGAATGTTGTATGAAATCTGTAGTGTACATATTTAAGCTAAAGTAAAGATAAAACAATGTAAAAGTGTGTAAAATCATTAGATAAATAATATCCAATTTTAATCAATCATATTGGCCAATAAATGAATCCTGGTCATGCATTTTAGTGAAGAAAGATAATTTTGGCATGTTTCACAAAGATGTGTGCCCAAACTTCATTTCAAGGCCAATATTTTTTCCTATGAGGATATTTTCTCGTGAATTTATAAGGCATGGTCCTATGTCGACCAAGTAGATTTTGTTCCTAGAGAAAAAAAGGTATAATTTTAAGCTAGAGAGAACTTTAGGTCCATTTACTGTAAACGATAGAAAATCCCTTACACAGGTGGATGTGATGATGAAGGAGTTTGGCTTTGAGAAAGGCAAAAAGTTATAATATGAACCTCACCATATAATTTCTCATAAGAAGGTGGAAATTAGTTTTGCACCTTATATTCATGAAGGTAGACTAGAAACTGAAAAAAAAGGAAAATGAAGATACTAGGCCATATTGTTGGTTGCAATGGTTAAAGGATGTTGAAATCCCTATGGTAAATGAGAATACCTTGGATGGGATTGATCGTGAATAGATAGATGATGAGATGGAATATGTGAAGTCACTAAAGAGGACTAAAATCCAAGTGGAGGATGAAGAAGAAATACAAATAAAATTAATAGAAGAACCTTTAAAAGAGCCTAGGTTTCAAATGTAGTTGGGAAATCCATGGCATATTACTTCCTCTTCTATATCCACTCATTTGGTATCAATCATGATAGAAGGGATTCCTTTTTCATTCAAACTTTGCAAATGAATTATCAACAAATTAAGGAAATAAGTTACAACCTGAGAATTAATATGGCAATAGAGAATCAAGACCTTGTTGCAAATCATAGAATATGAGGTGCAGTCATTACAGAAGAACTAAATATGCCTAGAACAGAGAATACTCAAACAAATGAGTTAGCTCAAATTGAAAAAAATAGCTACTAATAGGATAACTAGTTGATAGAAATAAAGACATATTTATTTTGCAGGAATAAGTGCATAGCTTACAACAGTAAATTAAAAATCATGTTTGCACCATTATGGTTCGAACTCAATTTTATGAACCCTTAGAGAAATTAAAAAAGGCCATGGAAGAGCTTAGAATTTCATAAGTTGAACTAAGGAAAACCCAAGATGATTTGGTCGTGGTAAAGGCGTAGTTGAATGAAAAGGAGAGGTAATAGCACATATTATATGAAAATAACAATGAGCCTCACAGTAAGTATAAGGAAACTCATGATGAAATCAAAGATTTGAACACCAAGTTTGAAGGTAATATTTCTTTAATTGAGGATACACAAATATTTTGGTATGAAATTGTTCAAGAATTTCATTCTATATGGGATTATATTATTATAAATCCACAACAAAATATTATGATAAGAGGATCATATATGAGCATTGATTTATGCAAGAAATAAGTGCCAAAATAAGCACTCCAGTCCAAGGAGATAATTAATTATTCGAATGAAAAATATTCAGCAAAATTAGGGGTGAAAGTTGCAATATTTTGGACCAAGCACACCATTGATGTCGTGCTTTAACATGTGGAGGTGTGGAAACTTGGGTGAAGGTCAAGACTGTGTGATGGGATTTCCACCAAAGTATTGATTCCCTACATCATAATTTTTGTTTAAGTGAAAGAAAGTAGCTAGGCGGATTACTGAATCAAATTTTTGTTGCAGAGGAGATCATGTGAGTTGTCAAATAAATGCTGGAATTACAAGGTGATGAACACTGATGAGGCTAATACAGAGGTAAAAGGATAAGATAGGGTAATATTTTCTAGGGCGAGACAATTAGCATGAGTGGACCATCGATTGATTTGAGGTGAAGGAATATTGCAAACTAAGTTCATGCAGACTCAAAGTCATACATATTAGAAAACCATAATGCTGGAGTTGAGGTCAGAAGCAACGATGATGAATGAGCAAGAAGTGTCGAACACCATAAAATACCACCTAGGGGATGATTTATGAATTGAATAATTAGTGAAAGGAAGTCTTCCAGTAATAGAGTATGAGAGAGGCATTTGTAGATGTGTATGCCACATGTTTTAGATTTTCAAAGATAGAAATATCAACCTTTGAAGATGAAAAGTCATGCATTAGCTCACATCTATAATTAAAACTAGCTATTACCTACACCCCAATTGAAATCTCTAAAAAATATATTTATGGTTTTTTTAGTGTTTATATATTTGAATTTAAAATAAAACTATTGGTTGGTGGTGTTATAAATTCTATTTCCATTATGTAAATTAGTATACCATGTTCATTTCTTCTTTTTTTTTCACTTCTATTTTTTATCCTAGAATTCTAAGTTTTTATCAATTTCAAATTATCAATTTTTCTAAATTTTCTTATCCAATTTTTACCAATTTTTTATTATTATAATAATTAGCTAAATAACATAATATATAATTATTATTTAAGTTGTATAACAATAATGTTTTTAAATACTTTCATTGAGTAGATTTTGGTTATTGTTTAAATATGAATACATATTAATAGAATTTGGATGATAAAGTAACTAAAAAATCATTTTGTTAACTCTCCTACATCCCAGATTACATCATGCTTCTAGTGATGCTAATAGAGATTATTCCAATGATTCACCAATTTGGTTTATAACATCTATAAGTTTATAAAACAATAAAAAATAAAATTTGGAAATAGTTCACATTTTGAATATGGCTAGGAAAACTTGAAGTCTAAGTAATATGTTTAGTTTTTATAAACATATCATGAAGAGCACTAAAACTTTGAGAAGGTTGTAAAAGCACATCTAGGAGATGAATTCAACATTGACAACTAGAAATTGTTCTGCACCTAATTGCAAGAGATATCGTTCATGCCTCTCCCTTCCTTACATTTGTTACTATTCGCTGAATTCCCCTTTCAAATATCAATGCAACTTTTATTATAAACAAAAGAAGAAGAGGTTTTCCCAGTAAGAGTTGCAGTTGGCATGCTGAGGTGTGAAAACAAAGAAATCAAAGATGAAAATAAACTTTCCTTCCCAAATGCAAAATGCTTGTAGTTGGAATGCTTAAGAATGAAAACAGTGAAATCGGAGGTGAAAATGATCTTTTGCATACAAAAAGCAAAATGTTAAAAAAAACAAAGAAATTAGAGGTGAAAAAGGAACTTTCTTTACAAAATGTGGAAAATGTATTACATTCATAGTACCTAAATTATACATTTCAGTTCCTATAGAGCCTCACACTACCTACTAGCCATAATATGGAAAACAAATTCCTATTGCAACTTTCTGGATACTACTCCTCAAATTCTAGGTCAAAAGAGACGTTGTTGTAATACACAGATATGTAATATAATTATTGAAAAAAGAATATCGATCTGTACACATATCTGTAATATAATTATTGAAAATATAATATCGATCGGTGTACATATTTGTAATATAATTATTGAAAAATAAAAGAGCTGAAAACATTTTCCCTACGTCAATACCATCTTCTTCCTTAAGACTAGTTCCTAATTGAATTACAACTATGGCAACAACTCTCACAGCGAAATTACACATACCTTTCAAATTCAATAAACTTCTTAAGATTTCATACAAAATTCCAGCCACATTAACATCTCACTTGCTCCACAAGTATAGATAGGGACGCTCAATTATAACATCCCTCCACAAAATAACATCATGTGTATGATGCTATTATTCTCCTAACTTAAAGCATCATTAATATAAATTATGTCAAATAGTTTAAATACATGAGCAAGTCTAATTGAGGAAAATGTGTGAGCTTTCATTATAAAGAGGCAATTAGACTTTAGAATAAAAAAAGACTTTTGGAGGTAGACTATTATGGCAGGTAGCATGCAAGAGATTATTTAGCCTTAGCTGTGATCCACCCCTTCTAAGGATATTTTTTTTAGATTGTATGTGTTTTAGATTTTCGTGCAAGTAAAAAAAAACTTTCGATGAAGACTATTATGGCAGTGTCATGGAAGAGATTATTTAGCCTTAGTTGTGATCCACCCCTTCTTGGGATATTTTTTTAGATTATATGTGCTTTTGATTTTTGAGCAATTACTTGTCCGTCGGATTCTGAAATATTCAAAAAATCTGATACCCCTTTCCCTTCCCACTCGTTTGCGATAAAATCGGGGTAGTTAACCCTCGAAAAGAGTCGAATGGTCTCCTCGGATTACCCGGAAGGGACGCTGAGTCAAACATTCCTATTCCTTCGGGAGATCCCCTACGCTCATCGATTCAACATAGTCATTCAATAAGTGGAACATCCAAAGGGTTCCTATGAGTTCCCATGAACAAAGTTGAATCAGATATCGCAACCCCGGTCATATACTCCCATTCCTAGCTCTACGAACAAACACTCCCTTCATAGTATGTACTACAACTAATTTGAACTCAATTCCATATTCAGATTTATTCACCACTTCAGATCTTGAAATTCGGATCCGCCTCCCCTCCCCTTCTCCGTCATGTATTTATAGACTATGCCCCTTTGTGAGTATTATATATTCATGAAATAGTTTATGTGCAATTGCAAATCAGCCCGATACCGTAATGTATTTATAGACTATGCCCCTTTGTGAGTAATGTATATTCATGAAATAGTTTATGTGCAATTGCAAATCAGCCCTACACAGCATTTCTGCCGTAATTTTTGTTATGTACAACCAATAGCTAGGAACCATCTATCGTTATTCAGCATCCGATCTTTTCAGCGATATCCGATTAAGGGCTTAAAAGTTGTCATTCCTGACACATCGTTTTTAACACGAGTAAACTGATAATGTCATTGCCCATGCAGATGAAAATCAGTATGTCTGTTATTGTAGATGCTTCTCTTCTCTTATTTGTGATGACGTTGTTGTTAAAGGAAGTCTCCGCCACGTGCAGGCCAATGCATGGGATTACTGATAGAAGTTCTTCCGTTGAAGCGGCAGTAGCAGTAGAAGGTTTAGCTCTATGGGAATCACTTGCAGACGGTCAACCCGAGAACAATCTTCCAAAACCGCCAGCACCGCCTCAAAGCAGTATTGTTGGCTCGTCGTTCGAAGCTGGGTTAGCGGGAAAATCTTGCGGGCCTCATCATGACAAAAATGTTCCATGTCCACCAAGTCTACGAACAGAGAAATACAAGATGGACGTGAAAGGCAAACCAGAGATAACAAGAAATCATTAGAGTTCCATTATGGCTGGAAATAACGAATCAGCAGACACGCCCGGTTTAATGGTTTAATTCTATTATAAAACCCAGGGCCTTCTCTCACTCGTATATACTATATATTGTGATCTTTTGCATGTTCTAGTTCGTCCTAGGATATATTTTGATCTTTGTAGTATTTTCTTTCATGTTCCGATACATCTGCTACCTATTGCGCAACAAAATATAATTTTGTTTTCTTTGGATTATAATGGATTATTTGTTCGAATAATCTAGGCACATATCATTCCTCTTAAATATAACTGAAAGAGGCTGCGTTGCAGACAATTTTTTTTTTTTCCTAACACAATGCATGTTTGTTTTAGGAAACTGATCTCTACTTCTATGTCTTATAAAAGTTATGTGTGAGGTATTTTAGTTATATTATAATAATGCTATTTTAATTATTAAGCTGAATAGATGAAAAATTAAATATTTTGGTCATTTCCGTGTATTAATAAAATCAAATATATACCAGATTTTGTATATTAAATTTTCAAAGTTGAAGGTTATATATTTTAGCTCGAGTTTCCCGTAAGGTGAGTTATTTTTATCTGAAAAAACAATTACGATGAATTTTATTAGAAGCAATATTGGTTTTGAGAATGAATATTATTGGAAAGTCTGAATTACAGATCATCAAATATTGTTGATGTGATTTATATTAAAATTATAAAAGTTTTGAGTGATAAGTTTATATTATTATTTTTAAATTTGAAAGGAAATTATGGTTTTATAAAAATTGAATGAAAAGTAAAATTAGCATATTTTTAATTTAGAAAGTTAAAAGTGTCTTTTTCTTTTGATCCATGTAAAAAAAATAGCATTAGTAAGATAAGGACAAATTGTTATGAGATTAAAAGTTAAACATGGTATTGGAGTATGGATATTTGGTAAAATAAAAACAAGTTGTTATGAGGTTTAAAGAGAAACATGATATTGAACTAACAACTCTTTATGTCATTATCCTTTCAAATATAGTTCCTTAACTTTGGTATGATATATCACATATAGTTTAAGTGAATGCTAATCATGATTATAAAGGATGAGTTCAACTATTTTATTTAAAGATGAAAATAAATAAAAATAAAGTAAAAAGGCACAAAATTAAAAAAAAACCATCATTTCAATGTTGATTCTTTTGGGTATTTATAAATTTATTTTTGTATATATTTATGCCAAAAGACCTACCTATTTTGGAGTGAGCGGTAAAAAAGTTATTGTTTCTTCAATAATAAATGATACATGGACTACTCACAATTAAAAATATCAAATATGTTTTTTTTTTTAAACTAAAAATAATGGAAGGACATGAAATTAGAAACATAGCATTGATGATTACTTTTATCATTTTTTTATTTTCTATTTTTAATCTGATTTTAAATATTTTTGGTTGTGACAAGTCTTTAGATAGTTTCTACTAATAAACTATATAAACATGTGTGACATTCCATATTTAAAATGCCAATCATATATTCTCTAAAAACACTACATACGCCGTTACCGCCAGAAATAGCGACATAATTGAGTGCCATTTAGCATGTGAATTGGTGTCAATTGGAGTCGGGTGTTCTCTAAAAGCACTACATACAACATTACCGCCGGAAATAGCGACATAATTGAGTGCTTTTTAGCATGTGAATAGGCTAGAAACCCGACGTAAACTTGAATATTTGTCTATGCCATGTGAATAGAACTAGAATCTTCACATGGGCGGTGTGAATAGTTCAAATAGTGCAGGAAACAATTTTTTCTATTCTTGGGTCCATTGTTGTGTCCATTTCTACTTGTAGTTTTTCTCCCAATTGTGGTTCTTGTTTTGTTTCTAGTATGGCATGGAAAATCAACTATTTTATGGCTTCATAATTAGAACCAAGTTTCCTAATTAACACCCAGTTATACTTTGATTATAACATCCTTTGTTGCATCAAGTTTTTCTTCTAGATTTGATTCCATTATGGCATCTTCTTTAGCTTCTAATATGGCTTCCATTGTAGTGTCTTTTATTTCTTTTAATATTTCTTCTTGGTTTTCTACCTGAAGGGCTTCTTTGTGTGTTTCTTTAGGAAGGTCAAGTTTGGCTTTTAATATTGTGTCCATTATTACATCTTTGTTTGTTACCTTAATTGGTTATGTTTTTCTTCATAGCTAATGAAAAGTTTGGCTACTAGTATTGCTTCAGTTATTACTTCTTGATTTTCTACCTGAATGACTTATTTATTTTGCTTCTCAGTGAATGCCAAGTGTGGCTTTTGTTATTGCTTTCAATACTACTTATTTATTTCCTACCTCAATTTCTTTAGTATTTTCCTTTGAGGTTAAGCCATGTTTGGCTACTAGTATTGCTTCAATTATTACTTCTTTGTTTACTACTTAATTGCCTCTTTTTTTCCTTCTTAGGTAACCCCAAGTGTTTCTTCCTAGATTGCTTCTAGTGTGCATCTAGTTTAACATCCGTTTTTGCTTCCTTTCTTGCTTCTAGAATTGGTTCCATGTTATCCTTATTATTTCCTTCCTTTTAGTTGGAGAGTTTGCTTCATGTTTAGTGCATGAGTTTGCTTCTCTTTTAGGATCAGGGTTTGCTTCCTTTTAGTGTTGGGATTTTCTTCTTAATTATCCTCCAATTGTTCTTCTTGTTAAGCAACCATTTTAGCTTCCGATTTTGAGCCAATAATAGCTCCAAGTGTGGCTCCCAATTTAACATCTAATTTTACTTTCATTTTAGCACCACATTATACTTTCATTTTAAGAACTCATGATTCTTCCTTTATAGATACCATTTATTATTTATTATTTATTATTTCAATCAAATTAGTTAAGTATATCATGCCTATTAAACATGTTTTATGACTATAAAGTAAGTCATATTGCACTTGAAATATTTTATAGCATACAATTTATAAATATTTTTTTAGAGAAATGGACATCCATATAAACCAACAACATTTTTCTTAACTATAACCAATATTTTTATATTGTTAATAAACAAAATAGTGCTAAACATAATGTAGGGTTAGATTCACATTACAGACATTTCCATAGCATACACCACAACATTGGCATGAAATAAAAATAGATTTTTTAAACTATAACCAATATTTTTATATTATTAATAATAAAAAATTGTCGGTCTGTCACTAGCTACAGATAATGCAGCCCGATATAATATATCAAAAAATGATATAATTCAAAATGATACATGTCAAAATGATACAACTCAATATGATAGCGTAGGTGAAAATTATACATATGATAATAAATATTAAAGATGACATCACATGATTTATATGATCAATGGTGGAGCCTATATGATAAATAGCACTAGCTATGATAAATTTCACTAGCTACTAGCTACTTATTGCTCATCATCATCATCATCATCATCATCATCATCATCATCATCATCATCATCATGTCTATCATGATCATCACCATCATAATCATCCTCAAAGTCATCATTGTTGTCGTCTACCTCACTGTCCTCTCCATCTACCTCATCATCATTATCTCGAATGGTTGAACCATACCAAACATAATCTAGAATGATCTCAAGATCAACTAAATCTTCTGTAAGACTAGTGTTCTACAAAAAAAGCATTCAAAAAGAAAAGTTAATTATTTCATCTAATATTTAATATATATTTATTATATTTCCAATATTACAACATATGAAGCGAAACCATAATTATATTGTATCATATCAAAGTTAAAATATATAACATAATAAAATTTCATTTCAGCGACAACTAATATCTCATTACAATGATGTAAAACATATAAAAAATTCAATTAAAATTAGTAAATCATGGAGGAGGATAGAGGACCGAAATCTAGCCACTACTTTCCAGAGGAATGAGCAGGTGTCAAGAATTGGACAAATGTCAATGATAGACATAGAAATTGTCCGTAGAGCAACAATGCTTGCAAGGATTCTTTTTCTTAGCATACCGCTGTGCATAGGGGGGATGTAGCACTACCCTCCTAAGCTATTTTAAGAGCTCTTGAGTGACTAGTCTCCCTAACCACCCCTACAAATAGTGTACGAAAGGCTTGAAGACAATGTAAATATGGAAAAAGGATACCAAATGCATGGGGATAGAAGGAGGACCATGTGGCTTAAGGATGAGAAACATTTTTGTGTTGGGTACCTGTTGGAGCTCAATTTTTTTTCTTGGTGAAATTTTGTTGAAACGATTAGGGTTTCCTATTGATTATTAATGTAATTTGTAAAAAGTGTTACACAATTTCCCTAACCTTGTAAATCTTTTATATGCATTCTCAAATTAGGTCAGATGATAATCAAGAGATTCTCGTTATGATCTTATCATTTTAATATGAAATTATAAAGCGATGTGCTTTCTACACGTCAATATAGACATATAGAAACAAATAGAGAATGATAGAGAGGGAGAGCACTGAAATTGTAAATCTGTATGTATCGTTAATTCTCAATCATTCATGGCACCATACATTTCTATTGACTAGCTTGTGTGTTGTGTAGTGTACTAGCCCTGGCTAGGAAGATACGACCGTCCTTCTTAGCAAAGTTCATTGGCTAGGAATGTATTGTGTATCTTTTATTTATTTCCTCTCAGTTATAGTTAATACATGATTGTAAAATTCCAACCTCTGTATTGAGTCACAACATATGTCTTGCACTGGTCCCTTTGTTAGTGTGACATTTATCTAATTCCCATTATAGTTTGATGGTGTGTTAATTTCATTTGAATGTGTGTTCCAACATTTGTTAAGAGAATGATTTCCAGGAGTGACGTTCTTTTCAGAATAAGAGTGACTCTATAACAAAGTGGTTTTTTTACGCATTATGTGTTTAATTCTTGAGAGTGTGAGCAAGGTTTGAGAGTGTAACAACAAGAGTGTTCACTTGTTGAGAGTGTTATTACAATGATTGAGCTTGAGATTCATTAGAACTAGTCATTATTTTCCCTTGCATATATTGTGCATAATATTCTTGCAATAACAAAAGCTACCTAGATTGACAATTAATTTGAAGACTTTGAATTATTGCTTTGAATTATAAGGACAAGTGTTCTACGCAAGGACAAGCAGAGGAAGAACATATACACAAATTTCAAATAATTAAATTTGAAGTAAAACTGGGAATTTCATATGAAATTTGAAGCAGAACTATTTAAGGGTCAAAGTAAACATATAATAACTCAAAAGTGCATAAAATAATTAAATAAATATTCTACAATTTGAATCAATTATATTTACCAATAAATGATGTCTAGGTGTCAATTTTAGTGAAGCAATACAATTTTAACCTACATCACAAAAATACATGCCCAACCTTCATTTCAAGGTAAAATTGAATGATTCAACTTCGAGAGTACTTTTATAATCATAATTAATGTTAGTCTTGCACATAGAAATTTTTGTTGTGCTAAAAAAATATGCCAAATTGGATCAATTTCGTAGGGTTAATGTCAAAGTTTGTGTGACTCAAATAAATCATACTAGGACTATAGTTAATTAACCATGAGATAATGATCATTCTAATCTAGATATAAAATCATTTTATGCAACATGCCATAGTCATTTTCATTAAGGAAATGCTATACACTGAAATCCAATTTTGTTCGAGTAGTAATTGATCATATGTGCCAATGATCACAGTCGGAACAAATATGCACTCCCAAGACAAACCAAGTACAATCTTGGTAAAAAAAATAAATGGGACATGATTGGACAATTCCTAACCTTAGGCATAACCTTGCAACATGTCCTACAAATACCCTACATAACTATGTTTCCCACTTATACGCAAGTTTTACATAAAATGCAATTTTAGCCTACTTCACAAAAATGCATGCCCAACCTTCATTTCAAGGAAAAATTGAATGATTCAACTTCGAGAGTACTTTTCTACTCATAACTAATGTTAATTTTGGACATATAAACTTCTGTTGTGCTAAAAAAATATACCAAATTGGATCAATTTCATAGGTTAAAGTCAAGGTTTGTGTGCCTCAAATAAATGCATACTAGGACATATACTTCATTAACCATGATATAAATATCATTCCAGTATAAATATAAAATCACTTTATGCAACATGCCATAGTCATTTTGATTAAGGAATGTTATACATTGAAATCCAATTTTGTTCAAGTAGCAATTGATCATATGTGACAATGATCACAGTCATACCAAATATGCTCTCCTAGGCCAAACCAATTACACTCCTGGTAACAAAAATCAAAATGCGAGATGATTGGAC
The DNA here is from genome assembly GCA_000404065.3 of Pinus taeda. Taxonomy (NCBI): domain Eukaryota; kingdom Viridiplantae; phylum Streptophyta; class Pinopsida; order Pinales; family Pinaceae; genus Pinus; species Pinus taeda. The sequence continues at coordinate 8,554 of APFE030649786.1, read as the reverse complement.
AATTCCTAACCTTGGGATATAACCTTGCAACATGTCTTACAAATATCCTACATAACTATGTTTCAACCTTATACACAAGTTTCACATAATCTACAATTTTAATCAATCATATTGGCCAGTAAATGAATCCTGGTCATGCATTTTAGTGAAGAAACATAATTTTGGCTTGCTTCACAAATATGGAGGCACAACCTTCATTTCAAAGATAGTATTTTTTCCTATGAGGATATTTTCTCTTGAATTTTAAAGGCATGTTCTTAGTGTCGACCAAGTACATTTTGTTCCTACAGAAAAAAATTGGTATATTTTTAAGCTAGAGAGGAGTTTAGGTCCATTTATTGTAAACAATAAAAAATCCCTTACACAGTTGGAAGTGATGATGAAGGAGTTTGTCTTTGATAAACAAGAAAAGTGGTAATATTAACCTCACCATATGATTTCTCATAAAAAAGTGGAAATTAGTTTTGCACCTTATATTCATTCACATTCTAGTTTTACATTGCCCAGCCTCGAAACACATTTATCATCCGCTCTCACACTCCTCTACGATGAAATCGGGGTAGTTAACATGCGAAAAGAGTCAAATGGTCTTATCGGGTTACGCGGAAGTGATGCCGAGTCAAACATTCATATTCCTTTAAGAGATTCCCTACACTCATAGATGCAACATAGTCATTTAATAAGTACAAGATGCAATTCGTCTCTATGAATTCCCCGTGAACAAAGTTGAATTAGATATCGCAACCCCTGTCACATACTCCGATTCCTAGCGTTCTCCAATAGAGTCTATTACGTGGATGACGTTTCAAACAATCTATTCCAAAGTCTCCACATTGAATGCTAAAATATCTTTGAGCCACGTCAACTTCGATGAAATAAGTAGATATATGGGTTTATTTCTTTTTTAGGTTCAGGGTTTGCTTCCTTTTAGTGTTGGGATTTTCTTCTTAATTAGCCTCTAAATGTTCTTCTTGTTAAGAAACCAATGTAACATTCTATTTATAGCCAATAATAGCTCCAAGTATGGCTTCCAATTTAAGATCTAATTTTACTTTCATTTTAGCACCACATTATACTTTCATTTTAAGAACTCATGATGCTTCCTTTATAGCTACCAATTATTATTTAATGTTTTTTATTTCAATTAAATTAGTTAATTATATCATGCCTATGATATAAGTTTTATGATTATAAACTAAGTCATATTGCACTTGAAATATTTTGTAGCATACAATTTATAAATATTTTTTAGAGAAATGGACATCCATACAAACCAAAAATATTTTTTTTTAACTATAACTGATATTTTTATATTGTTCATAAACAAAATAGTTGGTCTTGACTAGCTACACATAATGTAGGCCCAGACTCACATCATAGAGATTTCCATAGCATAGCCCTTTCAGGTTTCTTATAGTTACAAACCATAACACAACATTGGCATGAAAAAAATATATATATTTTTAACTATAACCAATATTTTTATATTATTAATAAACAAATTGTTGGTCTATCACCAGCTACACATAATGCAGTCCCATATGATATATGTAAATATGATATATTCCAAAATGATACATGTCAAAATGATACAACTCAATATGGTAATGTAGGTGAAAATGATACATACGATAAATAAACATTAAAGTGAGACATCACAACAATTTATGAACGATGACCCATGATGGAGTCTATATGATAAATGTCTCTAGCTATGATAAATTTCACTAGCTACTACCAACTTATTGCTCATCATCATCATCATCATCATGTCTATCATGATCATCACCATCATAATAATCATCTTCATCGTTTACCTCGATGTCCTCTCCATCTACCTCATCATCATTGTCTCGAATGTTTGAACCATACCCAACATAATCTGGAACGATCTCAAGATCAGCTCAATCTTCTCGAAGAAACGTGTTCTACAAAAAAAATATTCAAAATGAAATTTAATTATTTCATCTAATATTTAATATATGTTTGTTATATTTCTAATATTACAACATATGAAGCGAAACCATAATCATATTGTATCATATCAAAGTGCAATATATCATTACAATGATGTAAAACATGCAAAAATTCCAATTAAAGTTAGTAAATCATGGTGGAGGATAGACGATCGAAATCTAGCCATTACTTTCTAGAGGAATGAGCAGGTGTAGGAACAAGAAGGGGACAAGTGTCAATGATAGACATGGAAATTGGCCCTGGAGCAACAATGCTTGGAAGGATTCTTCTTCTGAGCATGTCTCTATGGAGGGGGGATGTAGCACTCTCCTCCATAAGCTCCATAAGCCGCCCTAAAAGTAGTGTACCAATGGCTTGAATACAACGTAAATATGGAACAATGTTACCAAATGCATGGGGATAGAAGGAAGATCGAGTGGCTCAAGGATGAGAAAATTTTGTGTGTTGAGCGCCTGTTGGAGCTCAATTTTTTTGTGTCAAATTTTGCTGATACGATTAGGGTTTCCTATTCATAATTAATGTAATTTTGAATACTTGCCACATAATATTCCTAACCATATAAATTTTTAATATACATTGTCAAATTATTTCACATGAGAATCGAGAGATTCTCGTTAGGATCTTATCATTGTAATATAAAATTATAAAGCGATCTGCTTTCCACACATGGAGATAGACATATAGAAACAAATAGAGAATGATAGAGAGGGAGAGCACTGAAATTGTAAATCAGTATCTATCATTAGATCTCAATCATTCATGGCGGCATACCTTTCTATTCACTAGCTTGTGTGGTATGTAGTGGACTAGCCGTTGCTAGGAAGATAGGGCCCTCCCTCTTAGCAGGGTTCATTGGTTAGGAAAGTATTGCGTATTTTTTATTTATTTCCTCTGAGTTATAATTAATACGTGATTATTGTTACCACTATTATTAGACTTTTTGATGCTTTAGTGATTGCAGAATCCTAACCTCTGTATTGTGTGACAACATATGGCTTGCACCGGTCCCTTTGTTAGTGTGACAATTATTTAATTCCCATTATAGTTTGATGGTGAGTTAATTTTGGTTATTCCAACATTTTTTAAGAGAATGACTTTCAGGAGTGACTTTCTTTTCTGAATAAGAGTAACTCTGTAACAAAGCAGTTTTATTTTGCATTGTGTGTTTATTTCTTGAGAGTGTGAGCAAGTTTGAGAGTGTAACAACAAGAGTGTTGACTTGTTGACAGTATGATTACAATGAGTGAGCTTGAGATTCATTAGAACTAATCATCATTTTAACTTGCATATATTTTTCATAGTATTATTGAAATAACAAAACATACCCAGATTGACAATTAATGTGAAGAGTTTGAATTATTTCATTGAATTAGAAGTACAAGTGTTCTACACAAGGACAAGTTGAGGAAATACATATACACAAATTTCACATAATTAGAGTTGAACTAAAACTTGGAATTTCATATGATAACTCAAAATTGTGTAAAATACTTAAATATATAATCTACAATTTGAATCAATTAAATTTCTCAATAAATGAAGTCTGGGTGTCAATTTTAGTGAAGCAATGCAAATTTAGCCTACTTCACAAAAATGCATGCCCAACCTTCATTTCAAGGCCAAATTGAATGATTCAACTTGGAGAGTACATTTTTACTCACAATTAACAATAATTTTGAACATAGAAATTTAGCTTGTGCTAAAAAAATATGCCAAATTGGATCGATTTTGTAGGGTTCAAGTCAAGGTTTATGTGCCTCAAATAAATGCATACTAGGACATATGCATAATTAACCATGAGATAATGATCATTCCAATCTAAATATAAAATCATTTTATGCAACGTGCCATAGTCATTTTCATTAAGGAAATGCTATAAACTAAAATCCAATTTTGTTTGAGTAGTGATTGATCATATGTGCCAATGATCATAGTCGGAATATGCACTCCTAGGGAAAACCCATTACACTCTTCGTAACAAAATTCAACATGGGAAATTATTGGACAATTACTAACCTGAGGATATAACCGTGCAACATGTCTTACAAATACCCGACATAACTATGTTTCCCTCTTATAGACAGGTTTCACAAAACGCAAGTCAAATCAAAACTTATAATGTTGTATGAAATCTGTAGCATACATATTTAAGCTAAAGTATAGATAAAAAATGTAAAACTGTGTAAAATCATTTAATAAATAATATCCAATTTTATTCAATCATATTGGCCAATAAATGAATCTTGGTCATCCACTTTAGTGAAGAAAGATAATTTTGGCCTGCTTCACAAAGATGCTCACCCAACCTTCATTTCAAGGCTAATATGTTTCCCTATGAGGATATTTTCTTGTGAATTTGTAAGCCATGGTCTTTGTGTTGACCAAGTACATTTTTCTCCTACAGAAAAAAGGTATGTTTTTAAGCTAGAGAGGACTTTAGGTCCATTTATTATAAACGATAGAAAATCCCTTACATGGGTGGATGTGATGACAAAGGAGTTTGTCTTTGAGAAATGAGAAAAGTTGTAATATGAAACTCACCATATAATTTCTCATAAAAAGCTAGAAATTAGTTTTGCACCTTATATTCACGAAAGTAGACCAGAAATTGAAAAAATGGAAAACGAAAATACTTGGCCATATTGTTGGGTGCAATGGTTAAAGGATGTTGAAACCCCTATGGTAAATGAGAATACTTTGAAGAAGAAGAAGAAATCTCAAAAGAGGACTAAAATCTCAATGGAGGATGAAGAAGAAATACAAATAAAATTAACAAAAGGACCTTTAAAAGAGCTTGGGTTTCAAATGCAGTTGGGAAATCCATGGCATACTACTTCCTCTTGTATCTCCACTCATTTGGCAGTATTCATGATAGAAGTGATTCCTTTTTCATTTGAAACTTTGCAAATGAATTATCAACAAATTAAAGAAAGAGGTTACAAACTGATAATTAAGATGGCAACAGAGATTCAAGACCTTGCTTCAAATCATAGAATATGAGGTGCAATCATTATGGAAGAACTAAAAATTCCTAGAACTGAGAATACTCAAACAACTGAGTTGGCTCAAGTTGAAAAGAAGGAGTTACTAATAGGATAATTAGTTGATAGAAATAAAGACATATTTATTTTGCAGGAATAAGTGCAAGGCTTACAACAGTAAATTAAAAATCATGTTTGCACCATTATGGTTTGAACTGAATTAGATGAACCCTCACAGAAATTAACAAAGGCCATGTAATAGCTTAGAATTTCATAAGTTGAACTAAAGAAAACCCAAGATGATTTGCTTGTGGTAAGGGAGTAGTTGAATGTAAAGGAGAGGCAATAGAACATATTATATGAAAATAACATTCAGCTTCCAAGTAAGTATAAGGAAACTCAAGATGAAATCAAAGAGTTGAAAACCAAGTTTGAAGGTAATATTTCTTTAATTGAGGATACACAAATGTTTTGGGATGAAATTGTTCAAGATGTTCATTCTATATGGGAGTATATTATTAGAATTCCACAACAAAATATTATGATAAGAGGATCGTATATGAGCATTGCTTTATGCAAGAAATAATTACAAAAAGAGGCACTAAAGTCCAAGGAGATAATTAATTATTTGGATGAAAAATATTCAACAAAATTAAGGGTGAGAGTCGCAATATTTTGGACCAATCACACCATTGATGTCATACTTTAACATGTGGAGGTGTGGAAACTTGGGTGAAGGTCAAGACCATGTGATGGGATTTCCACCAAAGTATTGATTCCCTGCATCGTAATCTTTGTTGAAGTGAAAGAAAGTGGCTAGGTGGATTACTGAATCAAATTTTTGTTGCAGAGGAGATCATGTGAGTTGCCAAATAAATGACGGAATTCCAAGGTGATGAACACTGATGAGGCTAACATAGAGGTAAAAGGAAAAGATAGGGTAATATTTTCTGGGATGAGACAATTAGCATGTGTGAACCATCATATTGAGTTGATGTGAAGGAATATTGTATACTATGTTCATGGAGACTCAAAGTGATACAGATCAGAAAACCATAATGCTGGAGTTGAGTTTAGAAGCAATGATGATGAATGATACCACCCAAGGGATGATTGATGAATTGAATACTTAGTGAAAGGAAATCTTCAAGTAACAGAGTATGAGAGAGGAATTTGTAGGCGTGTATGCCATATGTTTTAGATTTTGAAAGATACAAATATCAACCTTTGAAGATGAAAAGTCATGCATTAGCTCACAACTATAATTAAAACTAGCTATTACCCACACCCCAATTGAAATCTATAAAAAATATATTTATGTTTGTTTTAATGTTTATATATTTTAATTTAAAATAAAACTATTGGTTGGTGGTGTTATAAATTATTTTATTTTATGTAAAATAGTGTACTCTATTCATTCTCTCTTTTTTTCATTTCTATTTTTTATCATAGAATTTGAGTTTTTATCATTCAAATATCATTTTTCTAAATTTTTTTATTCAACTTTTACTAATTTTTTATTATTATAATAATTAGCTAATGAACATAATATATAATTATTATTTAAGTTGTATAAAAATAATATGTTTAAATACTTTCATTGACTAGGTTCTGGTTATTGTTTAAATATGAATACATATGAATAAAATTTGGTTGATAAAGTAACTAATTTTTTTGATTATTATTAAAATTGATGCAACTCTCCTCCATCCCATATTATCTCATGCTTCTAGTGATGCTATCTCATGCTCCTACTGATGCTAATAGAGATTGTTTCATTGATTGACCAGTTTGGTTTATAACATATCTAAGTTTATAAAACAATAAAAACTAAAAAATGGTAATAGTTCACATTCTGAATATTGCTAGGAAAACATGAACTTTAAGTAACATGTTTAGTTTTTATAAACATATCATGAAGAACACTAAAATTTTCAGAAGGATGTAAAAGCACATCTAAGAGATGAATTCAACATTCACAGCTAGAGATTGTTCTGCACCCAATTGCAAGAGATATCATTCATGCTTGTCCCTCCCTTGTGTTTGTTATTATTCGCTGAACTCCCCTTTGAAATATCAATGCAACTTTTACTATAAAAAAAGGAAGAAGAGGTTTTCCCACTAAGAGTTTCACTTGGCATGCTAAAGAGTGAAAACAGAGAAATCAAAGATGCAAATAAAATTTTCTTCCAAAATGCAAAATGCTTGCAGTTCACATGCTCAAGAATGAAAACAAAGAAATCCGAGGTGAAAATGAGCTTTCCATCCAAAATGCTAAATGCTAAAAAAGAAACAGAGAAATTAGAGGTGAAAAAGGAACTTTCCTTTCAAAATGCGGAAAATGTATTACATTCGCACTGCTTACCAGCCATAATATGGAAAACAAATTCCTATTTTAGCTTTCTGGATACTACTCCTCAAATTCTAGGTCAAAAGAGACATTGTTGTACAAATCTTGCTTCCAATACTTGAAATATGATCTCGTTGAATATCTATCTGTACACATATCTGTAATATAATTATTGAAATTAAAATAACGTGAAAACATTTTCGCTACCTCAACCCCATCTTCTTCCTTAAGACTTCTCCTTAGTTGAATTACAACTACAACATATGCAAGGATGCTCAATTATAAAATCCCTACACAAAATAACATCATGGGTATGATGCTATTATTCTCCTAAATTAAATCATCATTAATATAAATTATGTCAAATAGTTTAAATTATGTCCCTATATTTCTTTAGATTGTATGTGCTTTAGATTTTTGAGCAATTACTTGTTGCTAATAACCGTGACAGTATTTTACCAAGATATTTTGACTAGCTCACATGTTTTAAAGAAAATATGAGGGGAAAAACAAAACCTTAAAAAATTATTTAAAATAATAAAAATATAAATTGCCCATAAATAAATAATTCTATGTCATACTCTCCAAACCCCTAAAGCAACCAACTCATAGTCTTGTTTGAGAAGACTTCTCAGTTAATTTTAACATGTAGAGGAGAGAGTGCATGAGGATACTAAATGAGAAGAGTTCTCAGCTAAGCTTTGACATGTACAAGAGAGTGCATTAATTTAAAAATTTATAAGCATGGAAGTGTTGAGATGTTTTAATTATATTTGTTATATAAATGTGTTAATTTATAAATTTATAAATATGTGTTAATTAGATATGGATAAAGATACATAGGAGGCTTGATTTTTCTTGGGTTTTTCTTGGGCTCCGTCTTGGTTTCAAAAATGGCTTCAAAAATGGTTGTTATTGTGGGTGGATCAATCTCGTGAAGACTGAATTCAATGGGCTTGTAAAAAGTGGTACTAAGTCTTGAAATTAGTATGGGAGTGAATGCCATGAGCTTGTAAAATGTGGTACTAAGTCTTCAAATTAGTATGAGAGTGAATAAGAGCATGAACCGACATTGTTACACAATCGTGATAATAAAAAGTTTTAGTTATGAAACGAGAATAATCGATGTGACTCTTTTGTGTACATCTCGATATTGCGTTTTTAATTATAAAATTTTTCACTTTTAAACATACCTTTATATTATATCCCATTATTGTTTTGTGTACCCATTCCGATTATGATATAA